>CM075877.1:414638-422138 GCA_038021265.1 Cyprinella venusta | reverse complement strand
TTTTTATTAAATATACATGCATGTGTGTTTATATATATATATCTAAAATAATTATACACAGTGCACCCACATATATTATGTAAACACAAACTTTTATTTTGGATGCGATTAATCGCGATTAATCGTTTTGACAGCCCTAATATATATATATATATGAATACATAATCTATATTTATATAAATATAAATATTTTATATATGAATAACACATTCTCTTAAATATATACATGCATGTGTGTGTATTTATATATACAAAATAATTATAAACAGCACACACACATATATTATGTAAACACAGACTTTTATTTTGAATGCGATTAATCGCGATTAACTTTTGCACAGCCCTAGTTTCAGTATAACATTGTGTGTGTGAGAGAGAGAGTGTGCATGTGTGTGTGTTTCAGTATAACATGATCTCGTGTGTGTGTGTGTGTGTGTGTGTTCCAGGCCTGATCATCGATGCGTTCGGCGAGCTGAGGGACCAGCAGGAGCAGGTGAAGGAGGACATGGAGGTGAGAAGCGTTTCCTCTGACTCTGAGGCTCCTCCTCGTTCAGTGTGTGTGTGTGTGTGATTAAACACACGCGTGTGTTTCCTTCTGCAGACCAAGTGCTTCATCTGTGGGATTGGAAACGATTACTTCGACACGGTTCCTCACGGCTTCGAGACACACACTCTGCAGGAACACAATCTGGCCAACTATCTGTGAGTCCTGCTGGATCCACACACTGCTCGGCTTCATCTTCAGCAAACAATGATTCACACACACACACACACACACACACAAACACACAAACGAGACGTGCGATCAGTGCCAGAGACAGATTTCACATGATTTAAAGGGATACTTCACCCTAAACTCCCCCTCAAGTGCTTCCAAACAAATCTTTACAAATTCCAAATGTATTAATCTAAGTTCATATTCATTTGAATATTTACTAATATTATTAAAATCAAAGGCTGTATATGAAGAGTTCAGATGCAAAAGCCTCTAAGTGCCATTTGAAATTTTCCTCTAAAATGATCATTTTTATCAAGCTTGTATATTTAAGTTCAGTAATTTCACTTAAATGGCAATGAAGATTACCTATTAATAGTCATTTAAGTGAAATTAATGAACTTAAATATACAAGCTTGATAAAAATGATCATTTTAGAAGAAAATTTTAAATGGCACTTAGAGGATTTTGCATCTGAACTCTTCATATGTTAACTAATGAACCTGATTGTTGGGGCTGTAGTCAAACAAAGAAATCCTTGGTCGACCAAAGTCTTGTCCTGCGCAACGATTAGTCGACTAAAAAAAAACAAAAAAACTTGTTTTGATTGATAATTTTTTAAACAATTGTCATAGAGCATTTATAAAACCACAACGAAAAAACACCACAAGTAAATAAAACTATAATAATAATACAGTTTTTTGAGAATGAAGTGATTTTTTAACTTAAAAAGTGAGGAGCTCTGTCTATACAGTCACAATCGCACCTGACCACACCACACAATAAAGAAAAATCCCAACAAAAGCTCTCGTTTATACCGGCTTCATATTCTTCTTCACTTTCAAAGCTATGGGTTAACTCTTGTCCAGCTGATCTAGGCGTTTTAAACAAACACACAAAAACCCAAATAGCCTAAATTAAAGCATTTAAAGATGGGGATAAAACAAAGGCTAATTATATTTAGAATATAGTAATAAATAATTGCTCATAAAGTAATAAATATCAAGGAGTAAATCATTAAAAATCTTTCTATTGGTAAAAAAATGACCAAGACGGCATGGACTGATCAGTGGACTAAACGACTAAAGTCGACAGCCCTACTTATCGTAAAGTGTTGCCGTAATAACTCTAATAATTGCTTGTTTGTGTCTCTGTAGATTTTTCTTCATGTACCTCATCAACAAGGATGAAACCGAGCACACAGGCCAGGTCCTTCCCATCATGCTCTCCTGCATGCTCTAATGTGTTGATGGTTCTGTATGCTGGTTCTGCTGTTCAACACACACTCTTGTTTGTCTTTCAGGAGTCGTACGTTTGGAAAATGTACCAGGAGCGTTGCTGGGAATTCTTTCCCGCTGGTGACTGCTTCCGGAAACAATACGAGGACCAGCTCAATTAAACACACACACACACACACACACACAGATGGCTCTCTTCAGTGGCGCTTCTTTTGACTCGCAGTGAATATTGAAGTTTACAGCTGCACCTGAAGATCCACGCTTTCCTGCCATCCGACGCTTCTTCATTTCATTAACCAACTCATAGACTAATAGAAGAGGAGGAGGAGGAGGAGGAGGAAGAGCGAGCGCTGCACGTTTCTATTGACGGATCCGGTGCCTTATGCAAGATGAAGAAGAGACTCCCTTACTGTTTATATAGAACAATATCCTTCAGAACAATCTGTCATTGCATGTTTATTATGCAAGTTTAAGGAAACATTTGAAACGTAAAGATGCAAGCTGATCTATATCACTCTTTTATAGGTTTAAGAACATTTAAGACAGTGTCTCTGTCCTTTCACAATATTATATCACAGACTTTCCTGTCCTTCGCCAAGAACACGTCCAATTCGCATTCGCTCTAGATTTAGTTTGACGCCGAAGCAATACCCATTCAGGGAGTCCACCCTACACCCTACACACTACACAATACTCACTACACCCTACGGCGACGGAGGAGTGAACATCAGCGTTCCCCGCGGGAGCTCACCTCACGCTTCCCTCCTGCAGAACGGCGACTCCATCACGTCACACACACACACACACACACACACACACTTCAGGATGGCCTCGTTCTGATGGACATCTCTCATCCTTCAGGAGACCACTGCACTTTCTTTCATAGCCATGACAAAGACCAGATGCTTTTCTTATTTGTTATTTATGAAACAATGTGAATCATTGCAATAACAACAAATGGGCTAAAAAAAAAAACTTAAAAAAAAAGAAGAAGAACCAGCCGCGCGACTATGTGAGAGAAATTTTACTTGTGTAAAGAATTTTGATAACAAAAAAAAACCTCATGGGGAATAACTTTAGTGTACCGTGTAGAGTTGTGCGCAATATACCTGTGTGTGACCTGTGAAGGGGAACATCCAATTCATGCATGATTTTGACAAATAAAGCGATTATTTATTCATGCTCGTAGGATGTGCTTATCTATCCATCTATCTATCTATCTATCTATCTATCTATCTATCTATCTATCTATCTATCTATCTATCTATCTATCTATCTATCTATCTATCCATCTATCCATCTATCCATCTATCTATCTATCTATCTATCTATCCATCCATCCATCCATCCATCCATCCATCCATCCATCCATCCATCATCCATCCATCATCCATCCATCCATCCATCCATCCATCCATCCATCCATCCATCCATCCATCTATCTATCTATCTATCTATCTATCTATCTATCTATCTATCTATCTATCTATCTATCCATCTATCCATCTATCTATCTATCCATCTATCTATCTGTCTATCTGTCTATCTGTCTGTCAGTGTGTAGTGTGTATTATGGATGAATCTCCTCGTCACTGATCATAAAGAGGGTCAGATGTCACTGTCATCAAATGCCAAATTGAAGTCAAAGTAATTAGCACATTAATGATCTGAGCGCAGTAACGACCTGAGAGAATGTCAGAGGTCAGTCGGGTCGAGTCCGTGTGTGTCTGTGTTTACCATCATTGCTCTTCCACAGCTCCACTGAACACCATCAGACTGAAGATTCACTGATCAGTGTTGGGTTCCTGTTATTCATGAGCCGGATCTCTCTGATGATGCACAGGTGAGTGTTTATGCTGTCACACACACACACACACACACACACACACACACACACACACAGAAGAATAGATAACTAAATATGCTTCCCTGGATCTTTTATTTAGGAGAGATAGCTGAGTGAGTGAGAGTGTGTGTGTCTGAGAGAGCGAGTCCAAATAAAACTTATTAAAGATAATACAGAGACACTAAAGAGATTGAGATATGATTTCCCGTCCATATTCTGCAGGTTGAAGTTCAGGATAATAATCAGTTTTTGGTTTTATGTTCACTCTCTGTGGATCAGAAGCGAGTGTGTGTCGTCTCACTCACACAGTTTATAGTGTTTCTATTAATCATGAATATTCCCGCGTGTAAATCTGATGCTCTCGGTCGAGTATGAATCCTGATGAGCTCGTGTCCAATCAGCCGCAATCACACGCCAATCAGTGCCGAGAAGAGTGAAGATTCAACAGCCTGAGTGAGTGTGTGTGTGTGTCATACACACTCAAACCCAAACATTATTGAGATACCTGACATTATTTGGAGCCGAGATATCATTTTTGATATGTTCCACTAGTGTGATCACGACTAGAAACGTGTGTGTGACCAATTGAACCAGTCAAATATCCACTGATGAAGTGTGTGTGAGCAGTTGAGTGTGTATATAATAGGGCTGGGTATTGAGACAAATTTCACAATTCGATTCGATTTCGATTCACAAGCTTGCAATTCGATTCGATTACGATTTGATTCAATATTGATTATTTTGGATATCAGTTCCAATAAATGGCCGTTTTTCTTACGGGAATCAAATCTCTGAACTAATGCTGTGAACTATGGGAGTCTAGTTGTGTTCATTAGCCTAATATGAAGGTCATAATCAACTGTTTTAGCTCTACAAACACTTAAATTACACTTTTATTTATTTTTATAATGAGAATATAAACATTTAAATGGTGGCTGTCATAAAAACTTGCCAGATTTATTCAAATATGCGTTAAGAACATTAAGATTATAATGCATATGTAATATGGTGTATATATTTATCCAAATGCTCCTCTCTAGAGTTATTTTTTCTATCTGACTAACGAGTTTATGTGGGTTTTCTGAGGTAAATATGACGATACATTGATTACAAGCTGTTTAACTGACGTCTTTCCACGGTTGAAACGCTGATTGAGTGAATCAATGTGTCATGATCCGGATTTGGATCAGTTGTCCTCTATCTTTAACACACTTTCAGATGCTCATTCGTTTATTTGGCGCTGTGACTGGTAATTTGAAAATTGACACTTTGTTTCATATCAATAGTAACAAAGGACAAAGATTATTGCGATTTTCAGCCGCGATACAATGATCCGTTCATTCATATGAAACAGGATGACTAATCGATTCTTGAGATTTAAGAATCGATATCGGTTCGTAAAAATGATAATCGATTCATATCGACAAATCGATATTAATTACCCAGCCCTAGTATATAATGCACATATTTCACATCCGCTCAGTCCTAATAAATCCCTGTAGAAGAGGCTTTTTGACATGCAGGATTAAGTTTTTATATTTCATACTCTTGCTGTGAATCTTTATGAATTAGTGGCGGTGAGATTCAGACAGGAGAGCGACTCGATAGACATTTGACATTCAATGAAGACAAACATGTTTTTCTGTAGAGTAACGTCCCTGATGAATCTTTCTCACACGAATTAAGAGCAGAAATAGAGATTGCATGTGCTTCATTAATCAAACTGAAAGGTATATGAAGCGTTCCTCAGTCACACACACTTTCCAGCTTCTATATAATAAACAGACTGGAAGCTGTTCATGAACCGTAGCACAAGGCGCGGAGACTTAAAATTAGCCCAGTCCTGCCGACCCGACCCGCTCCATATTAGGCGTCGGTTCCGCGGATTATCCGGAGTGTGTCCGTGAGGAGACTAAATAAGGGTCCGAGCCCAAAGATGAACACACACTCCACATCCGACGGATGATCCGGCACCATCTGCAAACACACAGGTGATCTGACCTTTGACCTCTCACAGGTGCTTTAGATTTCATCTCAGTCACATCAACTACTCTTAAACACACGTGCTTGGTTACACTTTACGATAAACTTCATTAGTTTAAGAGGCTACATTTTTTTTAATTGCATTTTAATAATAACATTTACATACAAGAAGACATATAATCATACATGTCAGGGGTAGAGAAGAAAAAAAAATACAAATAAAGTAAATAAAAATAAATAAATAAATAAATAAATAAATAAATAAATAAATAGGCTGCTAAAGGAGTTTTTTTTTACAAAAAAAGCTTGTGCTTATCAAACAGCTGTTTAGTTTTCATAGCTTTCAGATTTTTACTTTTGGAAATAGTTTCTAAATATGTCTTAACATCGATTTTAAAGTGTTTAAAATGCGATTTCCTGAAATTTAAACTCGCGACTGACACCTGTGGGCAAAAAACAGAACTGCTCTTCCTTTCTACTCGCTCGCGTGCACACTTCACAAGTCATCTGCAGCAAGGAGCTCAACATTATGTTTACAGAGGTAAGAACAGTTAAATACATATATTGTTTGAGATAAGTGTTTGCGAGTGTGGGCTGGCAGAGTGATCTGAGGGTTTTCACCGACGTCCTGTCTTGAAAATTTATTTTGAAACACTGAAAGGTCTCTCAAATCGCAAAGCAACCAGAACGTTGGACATTTTCAAAGAACTGAATTCCTCTTATTTAATGTAATTATATGTGTATACTGTATACCTACCTCCTTTATGTTATATTTTTTTTCTTTTTTAAATGTAATTTTAATGTTCTTTAATTTCATTGATAAGAATGTTAACTTCAATGTTTCATATTACTTGATGCGTTGGAATAATTTGGAAAATATATGTAAATTATTGTTTCTAATGTATTAATATATAATTTTGGAAATAAAAAAAAAGAAAAAAAAAAGGTTTTCACCGACGTCACGTTCTGGGCGGTAACCCGGATGAGCGGCCATTATGGAAGCTCTCGGATGTAAACAACAGCATCGACTGCACTGTTAATGTACGACTGAACACATTGTTACAAAAAAATCCGTGGTAGATGCGACCTCATATAGAGAAGGACCTTATTCATTTGCATAAAGATGGGCATCGGACAGCTTTTTGACGCGCTGCATTTTTTCAAATGTACAGATGGGTCCCACCTTAGGACCCCATAGTATGCCAGTAGTATGCCTGATCTAAATATGTTCTCTCTATAACTTGATAAAAGCAGTTTGTTGCCATCAAGTAATACGTTTATTTGTTTAGCGCTTTTCATATAAGGTTGCGTCAACAGCAGAGGAGAAAGCCCGCGAAATTTAAAAACATTACTGTTATTGTGTAGTGAAATGTAATTTTAAGAGTTTTTAAGTCGAGAATGTAGTTGTTTAAAGCTCAAATCTGTGGTTTATTTATATCGAAGTACTATCTATATTTTATCTACTATGTAACCTAACTTAAAAAACACTAAGAACGATAAATGTTTAAATTTATTTGTTTTAATAAATCTACAGCTTCGGTTATATACTAGTATATGAAACATATAAGTTAAAAAACATTAATGACTCGTACGTCAAACGTCTCTTATAATAAAGTGATTTTCTCTAATTTGTAACCAGGCACTAAAGCGATTACCCATAAAACTAGCTTTGAACCAATCGCATCGCTTGGGTCCTAAGGTGGATACAGGCTTATAGG
>CM075877.1:367138-409638 GCA_038021265.1 Cyprinella venusta | reverse complement strand
TGTAAACACGTGAGACACAACTCACACAACTCACACACTCACACACACTCACACACACTCTCTGCTTCATGATCCAGCACGTCTGTCAGACCGGAGACTCGCAGGTGGAGAGAATCATCAGTGTAATTATTCCTGATCATTTCATCTCTGAGCAGGAAGACAGTTTGAGTCTCATTCTCTAATTACTGTCAGACGCCCGTCTCTCTCTCTCTCTCTCTCTCTCTCTCTCTCTCTCTCTCTCTCTCTCTCTCTCTCTCTCTCTCTCTCTCTCTCTCTCTCTCTCTCTCTCTCTCTCTCTCTCTCTCTGCACAGTTCTCAACTTCAGGTTCTGTATCAATCTCACTCTTAAAGTGATCGTTTACCTCAAAATGATCATTCTGTCATTTATATCCTTCTTTTGACTTTCACAAACTGTACGCTTCAAAACTTCAGGAAATTCTGTCATCATGCACTCTTGTTATTTCTTCCTTCAAACACAAAAGATATTTTGGGAAATGTTTTTTCTTGCTCATACAGTGAAAGTCAGTGGGTTTGGGTATTCTTTTCTGAAGACAGAAAGTCAGGGAGAATAATAGTGACAGAGTAAGGTCTCTGGAAGATCTTGTCATGAAATTTATGTTACTGTTTAGCAGATCCGGCTTGATTTGCATCCTGTAATTATAACTTCCTCTTCTGGATCTGGATTCGGTTTCTCTCCTGGATCTGGACTCGGTTCCTCTTGTGGATCTGGACTCGGTTCCTCTGGTGGATCTGGACCCGGTTCCTCTCCTGGATCTGGACTCAGTTCCTCTCCTGGATCTGGACTCAGTTCCTCTCCTGGATCTGGACTCGGTTCCTCTCCTGGATCTGGACTCGGTTCCTCTCTTGGATCTGGACTCAGTTCCTCTGGTGGATCTGGACTCGGTTCCTCTCCTGGATCTGGACTCAGTTCATCTCCTGGATCTGGACTCGGTTCCTCTGGTGGATCTGGACTCAGTTCCTCTGGTGGATCTGGACTCAGTTCCTCTCCTGGATCTGGACTCAGTTCCTCTCCTGGATCTGGACTCAGTTCCTCTCCTGGATCTGGACTCAGTTCCTCTCCTGGATCTGGACTCAGTTCCTCTGGTGGATCTGGACTCGGTTCCTCTGGTGGATCTGGACTCAGTTCATCTCCTGGATCTGGACTCGGTTCCTCTGGTGGATCTGGACTCGGTTCCTCTCCTGGATCTGGACTCAGTTCCTCTGGTGGATCTGGACTCGGTTCCTCTCCTGGATCTGGACTCGGTTCCTCTGGTGGATCTGGACTCGGTTCCTCTGGTGGATCTGGACTCAGTTCCTCTCCTGGATCTGGACTCAGTTCCTCTCCTGGATCTGGACTCGGTTCCTCTGGTGGATCTGGACTCAGTTCATCTCCTGGATCTGGACTCGGTTCCTCTGGTGGATCTGGACTCAGTTCATCTCCTGGATCTGGACTCGGTTCCTCTGGTGGATCTGGACTCGGTTCCTCTCCTGGATCTGGACTCAGTTCCTCTGGTGGATCTGGACTCGGTTCCTCTGGTGGATCTGGACTCGGTTCCTCTGGTGGATCTGGACTCAGTTCCTCTCCTGGATCTGGACTCAGTTCCTCTCCTGGATCTGGACTCAGTTCCTCTGGTGGATCTGGACTCATGGCAGCGCTCAGATGTTGTTCAGTGGATATACATTAATCAGGAGCTCGTCCACTGCGTGTGTCTGGATGTGATTAGATAAAGCTGCGTTACAGAACATGATTTCTGAGCAGAACATGCGTGGGCGTTCCCACAGATCTGTCCATTTATAGGGATGTTTGGGAACCGTCCTCTGGCCATCACACAGTTTCTCTGAAAAGTAACATGACGTTCTTGAGATGGAAAGGTGATTATATGTGTGTAGGGTGTTGTGGTTAGTTAGTGTACTGTATAAGGCAGTGTTCTGATGAAGAGGAGGAGGAGGAAGAGGGAAACAGAAGGATTCACTAGTGTTTGAACAGATCGATCTGCTCACACCCCGAACAGGTTTAGGGAAATGTTTATCCAGAACCGTCATTAATCTCAGAGTTCAAACAAGAGCGAGGCACAACCTAACGCTTTTTGACTTTCTCAGTTTGCGTTTTCCCGCATTAATTACACACGTCTAGTACAATTATGTGCTTTTGTTTCATTAATACAGTGTATTAATCTTGATTTACCCTCAAAGAATGGAAGTGATTTGTGACAACATAATCACAATAGGTGCGGTTCATTGTCACATGACCATGTTATCTGATCTAATCAAGAAATATATAAGATTCACCCACGATATGAGTTCTGATTCCTGGCGTACGGCCAGGCCCGTCCACAGAAATGACTGGGCCCCTGAAAAGGTCCAGTGAATGGGCCCTCCGCGAATCTGCTAAGCTATCATGCTATCTATCATGTGTATTTTCTCTCTCGCGCACACACACACACACACACACACACTAACCCAGCAAATACAGAATGTTCTTATTCCCTTAATGTCCCATATGGTTCCTATTTGACTAATTTTTTGGGGAACCAAATACGAACGTTCTAAGAACGTTCCCTGTAGGTTATTTTTTAGGTTCTCTTTTTATAACCAAAAACTAACGTTCCCAGAACTTAAAATTGTTAACTGGGATCATGCATTTAACAGAGACTTGACCAACGCATGTTCAAATCTTCCTGTTAGACGACTTCGAGTCGAGTGTGTGAATTGAAAGCTCTTCAGTCAGACGATTCAGTGCGTGCAGGAAACTGAACAGATCATTCAAACTGATTCGCGAACCGATTTAGACAGATCTGCCAACTAGTTTAATGAAGTGTTTGAACAGAATCGACTCAAAGGAGTGATTCATTTGTGAATTGAGAGTCGCTTATGCCCAGAAAAAATAAATAGATAAATAAATATAGCTCGCTTGGTATAAACGCATTTAACAACAACACGTGTTGCATAAAAATAAAGAAACGAGAGAAACGTCATCCAACGTAACGAAGTAAAAGGTTGTTTTTTTATTATTAGAAATGGGATCGAGTTAAAAAAGCCAAATGTAGCTACACTTAAAAGTAAAATGTTCCCCCAAAAATACTCAAGTAAATGTAACGAAGAAACGTGAAATGCAGCTTTGGTGACTACCCACCTCTGGTTAAATGCAAAATATCTTTGCAATTCATTGGTGGTGGTTCTGTCGCTAATACCCTCCTGGCTATCGTTAGCCTGACTGGGAGCACTGATATGTTTCTGAGCTGACTGAAAAAAGTTCGTCAGTCGAATATTGTTTGGGTCTAAAGACCTTGCCAGCTTCCTCTTCTTCTCCTTTCTCGTCTGGCGCCCTGATTTATTAACTGGCATTGGCATACCAACTTAATGTACTACTGCAACAATATAAAGTTAATTATTTTGTTCTTGACACTTTTCTGCTGACCACAAACTGTCGCGAAGCACTAGCGGTTTTGACGTTAGGTAAAAAAAATAAATAAATAAATAAAAAAACCCGACTCATTTTCAGGAGAGGGATGTTTCATAATGACACCTGCTACATTTTACTTAAGCAGCATTAAATAAAATGCATTTTTAACAATTAATGGTGTTTTTTTGGTTCAACAACAGAAAATATGGTAACCTGATATTTAGGATGAACATAATTATCGTTGGACTGCATGGGCCCCCCCTAGCGGCTGGGCCCCAGAAAGCTTTCCCCTTTTTCCCCCCTTATGAACGGCTCTGCGTACGGCTGATGTGAGGCCAGTTGGTTTATTCATTCACATTGACATATTTACATCTGGTCTTAAGTTTGCATCCGTCTCCGTCTGACTGTTCCTGTACCGATGATGCGTGACACGAGCAGAAGGGCTTTAAAACCTCAGAGTTTCAGCTGTGAAGTAAACAGTTCAGCAGATCTGGAGTCGAGTCCAAAGCCGTTCATCTGTCACAGACGGAGCGATGTGTGCGGCCGATCCATCCATCGCTGAAGCCAGAACCTCACAGATATTACACATATTAAACACGCCGCGCGCGTGTGTGTGTGTGTGTGTGAGAGAGATCTGTGTGCAAACGCAGCTCTGATGATGATGCACTGGAAAAAATGATTTATTGGTGAAGTAAATACTAGTGAAAAAACCCAATGTAATTTACTTGAAAAAGTAAAGTATGAAAAAGTCAATTCCATATCAGTAGTTAATCTAAGCAAGTAGAAATAAAAGTGTAAATATCAACTCAATAAAATTAAGTAAAAATGACTCAACTTTTCTGATACTGAGGTTCCCATCATGCACTGGACCTTGAATAATTAATGAGGCTCATTTTCCACTGGTTTCCAGCTGTATTTACACTGTTTTATCATTGATTTTTGTTGTCAGTATTAGTAAATTGCCATTTTGTGACATTTCGAGTAAATTTTTTGCTCCAAATGACACATTCAAACACAAAAACGACCCATTAAATATTACCGCCAGTGTGTATTGTCTACCAAGTATTGGGGTGTTTGCATTCACATGAGGCTTAAAGTATATATAAAAGATTTAGATGATCTAAGTAAAGCACATACTATAAATGACTATTAAAATTCAAGATTATTGTCTTAGTGAAATGTAATACAAAGGCAAAGGAAATCGATATTAATCAACCTTTTACTAGCCGAGTTAGAATTACTTTTTTTGTTTTTGTCAAGTTTACTTAATTCCATATTCCAAGTAAATTTAACTTAAAGATTTCTAATTAAAGTTACTGATAAATATGTTTAGGTTTTTACTAAATCTTTGTAAATTTTCTGAGTGAGATAGATAAGCAAGGTAAGTAAATCCTACTCCAAATTTTTTTTTTTTGGAGCAAGCCAACGAGTAAACGCTTCTGTTTTAGTCATAATCGATCGACAGGAAAAATCATCGGCAGATGGGCTTTACTTTTGTTAATGAAAATGACTTTATTGAGTTTTGTTTTATCTCCGTTCCTTTGTAAATTCCCCAAGCTTTTATTCTCTGCTCGTTTAAACTCTGAAATGTCTCTGATTTAATTAACTGAATGCAGAACAAAGAACCCTGGCCTGAATGAAAGAGGGTTTCAGACGTCTTATCGGCACAGATTTTTTGCATTTAATTACTTTCCGCTGGAGTCATTGTTTTCCAAAATACAAATACAAAGAGCTTGAACTCACCGAACACCTGAAATGTAAATGAATCCGCTGATGTTATAGAGTGATACGCTGAGGTCTGCTGTAAAGTAGAAATACACTATACTGCCAAAAGTTTTTTTACGTCTGCATTTACATGCACATAAACTTTAATGACATCCCATTCTTAATCAGTAGGGTTTCATATTTAATACTCTTCAATCCCCCCTCCACCAAACAATCCCACACCATAATTTTGGTTCCTTGCCACCGTTGCTTTGGCTTTTGGCCGGCTCATTTAATATTCAGCAATATTATTGATCTGTCTTACTTCAGGTGGATGATGACGCAGTTTTCTTCTATGTTATCACTGTAAAGCTGCTGTGATACAAACTCTAAGCGCTCTATAAATAAAGCTGACTTGACATAATCCCCTCTCCACCAAACCTTACACTCGGCACATTCAGTCGGTGATTTTTACGTGGCTGAGTTACTGTTGTTCTCAATTGCTGAGTCATCTCTGAGATTTTAAAACTCAGCCTGAGAAGAGACTGCAGTATTATGTTCTCATTACAGAAATCACTAGATTATGTTTCAGTCCCATTGATCCGGCCCATATAAATACTTCTGACAAGAGGTCTCCTTGAGTGATAGAGAAACGCAAACTTGCTCTCCTGAGGAAAATCTCTGGAAAATTGAGGACGTTTCCATTTCCAATGTCCATGACGACTCAAACCAACCGACACGGTTTCAGATCAGCAGACTTCACTCCCTTTGAGACAAATTAACCAAAAGATTCAAACTGAAAACATACAAACTTTTACTCTGTTGAGACACAAACAAGCACAAATTTAAATCAATGCATTGGTATCGATCCTGAGCTGCTTTATTTTAAAAGAAACATGCAGATTCTGTCCTCATTTACACTTTCAAGCACTAATAAGGGATAAAAAAAAAAGCACAACACGAGCATCACAAAAGTTGTCAATACCGAAAGTGTGTTGCTTTTTCACACACCATATTTTAATTGTATTGAGTTTAGAAAGCTGCAAACACAAGCGTTTTGGAGCTCGACAGTCTCCGTTTCTATTAACGTTCTTTGTACTGTAAGTTCTGTAAGTGAATCGTGTTTTTTTGACATTAAACTGCAGATAGGGGTTCGGCTTTAGGAACTGTGACATAATCCATGTTTTGAATGAATGTGTGTCAGCGCTGTATCACACCAATCAGCTGCGCTTCGAAACACTACTTTAATACGCATTATACCGACAGTCATATTCATATAAACATCCAGCAGCTTTTAAAGGCTTTAAAAATATTTTTATACAGATGCTGGAGGAACGTTACATTGTATCATTCTTTGAACATTATTGGAATGTTACATTTGAAAGTTCTCTGAATGTTCCAAAACAAGTTACATTTTTAAAAAAAAAAAGTTAGAAGAACGTCCAACTGCAAGTCAAAAATTACTCATTTTATTGTTTTTTTTCAATGAAATGAATGTACTATATTGTAGTTTGATGTTTTTTAATTAATATTTTGTATTTTTAGGAGATTTTATGTTACTAAATTGTATTCACGCTGGAGGACCTATTTATAATCCATTCACTCTTTTAGAACAGACCTGAAAATTAAAACTTAAACGGTGGTAAATCTTGAAAACTTTAAACAAAGACTGAAGTTTGATCTCTTTTTAAAGTCGACACTTGTCAGATTATTGCAGAAGTAAAACATTTTTTTTAAAGTGAACTTTAAAAAGGAACAGAATTTTACGTCTATTGTTTTGAAAAACACTTTTAAATTTTCATATAAAATATATTTTTTCAAAATCACGTTTTACAAGCCATAAACCTAAACAAATTGGAGTTTGATATCTCAAAAAAGGATCTTTCTGTGAGAGTGTGTTCGGCTGCAGTTCCAAACGCTTCCACTAGAGGAACTTCGTCTCATCTTCATTTCCAATGCGTCGTTTCTGAAACACAAGAGTGAATATTTCTTACAAGACCATTTAACCCGTTCCAATCATGTTCTTGATTTTTGTGTGTTGCAAAACCTTTACCAAGTTTACCATTCCAATGAAGAAAACAGAAAAATGTTCTGTAAAAAATAAAGGAAGAGCATCTGAGAATGATGTATAAATAAGGTTTTGAGAGCATTATTAAAGACCAGATAACTTTGATCAAACTTTCTATCAACGTTACCGAAGAACGTTCACTGTTTTTAACTCGTATCAGGCTTTATCATCATCACTGAATCAAGCTCGAGGACTAAATGATGTTTGTTGATGGATTGTGTGATTATTAGTATGATGAGTTTGTGTAATGGATCATAATGGCGTCTCTGTGAACGGAAGGGCAGATTCTCTCTGATCTCCATTACACACACTCACACTGGTGTGTGTGTGTGTGTGTTTACTGAGAGGACACTGTTTGTGTATTTGTTGTAATTGTCCTGAACTCTGTCATCTAATGACTGACGCTTTAATAACGAGCCGCTGTGATAAACCCAGTAGACGTCCATTAACCGTTAGCAGGGTTTAATCGGTCGCCGCGGTGAAAATCAACAAACGCTGTTATGAGTGAGTTTTATTACAGCTCAGAATCAAAAATCAAGAAGAAATTACACTTCATAAAAAAAGAAAATTATCTCCTCGACGTCTGCGGGCTGGTTTGATGACTCTGGCTTTAATTAGTATAGCCTGTATTAGTGATGTCAGTTCTTTACAGGCTATGCTAATCTATGCCAGAATCATCTATGCAATGGATCTGAGTTTCCTCTGAAGAAACTCCATCATTCTGTCAAACACTGAGGCGAGAGTCAGATCTGTGATCAGAAACATCAGCAAACCTGCCGTACTGGAGCACCAATGGGGCGTTTTAGTGGTGTGAGTGAGTGATTAGACTCTCCTGTGACGACTTGCCCCGGTGTGATTAGACTCTCTGTGACGACTTGCCCCGGTGTGATTAGACTCTCCTGTGACGACTTGCCCCGGTGTGATTAGACTCTCCTGTGACGACTTGCCCCGGTGTGATTAGACTCTCTGTGACGACTTGCCCCGGTGTGATTAGACTCTCTGTGACGACTTGCCCCGGTGTGATTAGACTCTCCTGTGACGACTTGCCCCGGTGTGATTAGACTCTCTGTGACGACTTGCCCCGGTGTGATTAGACTCTCTGTGACGACTTGCCCCGGTGTGATTAGACTCTCCTGTGACGACTTGCCCCAGGGTGATTAGACTCTCTGTGACGACTTGCCCCGGTGGGACTAACGCTGCTGTCCTCAGTGTGTTTGGGGTGTTCAGATGTTCCTCCAGTTCAGGATATTCTGCTTGACCAGTGAAGCCTTCGCTCAAATCCTCTGCCTTTTGATTTATGCAGAACAGAATAAACCCTGAGGATTTCGATTCGCTTCCCTTCAGCTGCTCGGCTTTACACAATTATTATTTCCTATCCAAGTAACAAGAGTTTGCAGCGATAACTGCCCTGGATCTGTAGATGTTTAGATCTTCAGCTGGGGTTGAACTGAATGATTTAATTACTCTTCAATTATCTGGCTATTGTGAGCAAGAGTTTCAGAATAATATGAGTGTTTTCTCACGCTAAACTCAGTGTCATGATGCTACAGTGTATGTTTGGTTTACAGGCTGTTGCTATGCAGTTGCTAGGGTGTTCTGGCTGGTTGCTGAGGTGTTGCTAGGCTGGTATGAGTGATATGTAGTGAGAAACTCTGACATGGTTTTGGAAATTATCTGTGAGTGAGTGAGTCAGTGTGTGTAGGAATGTGTGTGTGTGTGTGTGTGTGAGACATGTATAGACAGGGTTAGATTTTGATCTATCATAGATAGATAGATAGATAGATAGATAGATAGATAGATAGATAGATAGATAGATAGATAGATAGATGGATAGATAGATAGATGGATAGATAGATAGATAGATAGATAGATAGATAGATAGATAGATAGATAGATAGATAGATAGATAGATAGATAGATAGATAGATAGATAGATAGATAGATAGATAGTTGGATGGATGGATGGATGGATGGATGGATGGATGGATGGATGGATGGATGGATGGATGGATGGATGGATGGATGGATAGATAGATAGATAGATAGATAGATAGATAGTCTATCTATCTATCTATCTATCTATCTATCTATCTATCTATCTATCTATCTATCTATCTATCTATCTATCTATCTATCTACCTATCTATCTATCCATCTATCTATCTATCCATCTATCTATCTATCTATCTATCTATCTATCTATCTATCTATCTATCTATCTATCTATCTATCTATCTATCTATCTATCTATCTATCTATCTATCTATCTATCTATCTATCTATCTATCTATCTATCTATAGTCTATCTATCGATAATCTATCTATCTATCTATCTATCAATCCATCCATCCATCCATCCATCCATCCATCCATCCATCCACACACACACACACACAAACTCTTGTTAGCACACACACACACACACACACACACACACACACACACACACACACACACACACACACACACACACACACACACACACACAGTCATGAGCTGCTGTAGTGTTTTGGTTGTGTCTGATATTCCAGTCCTCATCAGCGCTGATCCAGAGCTGTAATCGCGTTCCCATCTAACCTGTGTGCCGAACCGCGTCCTGGAAACCCTCGAGTGTTTACTGATGCTCCGATAGCTGGAGGAATAATGCAGATTTAAAGAGCCGAGTAAACATATCGAAGCACACCTCATCCATCAGAGTATTTCAAGCAGAAATCCCCAGAGTTTGAGTGAACTACAGGACACACACAGGAACTAAACGCATGATCTGAGGCCAATGTGTGTGAATGTGTGTGTGTTTGTCTTTAGTTTGTGTGTGTGGGGGGGGGGTGTAATATTATGAATCAAATCTAAAAAGGATATTAAAGTATTCACAGTTTGATTAGGTGTGTAAATGAATCATGTAGGTTATTATGTTGGACATTTATTTTAATAATTGTGCTATCCACAGGGTGTTTTGAATTAAACCCCTCTCATGATGAGAATCAATATCATTTATGATCCGAAGCCCACAGATGAAAACATCATTATGAGCCTGATGATCGAACACAGACATCATGAAGAGAGACAGATGAGAGATCAGGATCAGATGATGGAGTTTGTTCATGATCGTTTGCTCTTGTCTGTCTCTGTTTCCAGCGCACAGCATCTGTTTACACACACACACACACACACACACACACACACAACTGAGTTTTAATTTTGTCATTTAACATTTATTTTGTCTAGGAATGTATGAATTTACCAGATTTGAGAAAAACAGCAGTTCTTTTACTCAACTCAAACAGAACCTCCTGAAGTTTGGGTTTTTTTCTTTAAAGAGTTATACTTGATTTCCAGATGCAGTTTTGTCTACATATAACAATCCCTAAGCAAGTTAAAGCCATTTATTGCAACATTATTATAGGCGCTTTTCAGTGAAAAACTGGTGTTTTTTATAAAAAAATATATATATATATATTTGAAGAGTTCAGATGCAAAAGCCTCTAAATGCCATTTGAAATTTTCTTCTAAAATGATCATTTTTATCAAACTTGTATATTTAAGTTCAGTAATTTCACTTAAATGACAATTAATAGGTAATCTTCATTGCCATTTAAGTGAAATTACTGAACTTAAATACACAAGCTTGATAAAAATGATCATTTTAGAAGAAAATTTCAAATGGCATTTAGAGGCTTTTGCATCTGAACTCTTCATATATATATATATATATATATATACAGGAAGTAAAGTAAATAAAAACATTGTTATATAATAATAAAACACTGAAGTAAAGTGACTCATACATACGGAGGCGTATTGCATTCACTTGAAGAAAAAAATCTACTCTGTTTTTCTGAATTAATGAGTTCATTTT
This sequence comes from Cyprinella venusta, assembly GCA_038021265.1. Taxonomy (NCBI): domain Eukaryota; kingdom Metazoa; phylum Chordata; class Actinopteri; order Cypriniformes; family Leuciscidae; genus Cyprinella; species Cyprinella venusta. The sequence goes on along the minus strand of CM075877.1, from coordinate 398,607 downwards.
TCATGAGAAAAAAATTTTTGCTCTGTTTTTCTGAATTAACAAGTTAATTCAGAAAAACAGAGCAAAAAAAAACAAATTCCTTGAAAAATTAACTTGTTAATTCAGAAAGACAGAGCAAAAACTTTTTTCTCATGAAAAATTAACTTGTTAATTCAGACAAACAGAGTATATTTTTTTTCTTTAAGTGAATGCAATACGCCTCCGTACATACACACTACATAAGTGTATATATCTATATATGGGTTTCTTTGACAAATCGATGCTGATCACAGCTTGATTGCGCAATCACGTTCACTACGCCACAGAAAAGCTGAGAATATCTTCTTTACGAGAAAAGCATTCATATTTAGTTATTTTGAACTTTTAGTCTCTGTCTGTAGGGTTATGTTGAGTATATAACACCTCATAAAGCGTTGTGTGTGTGTTTGTGTCGTTCCCTCATGCTAATCCTCTCGTCTGTCAGCTTCTCCCACAGAACATGCCACCATGAACCTGACGCTGAGCGCTAATCCTGGGATATTCCTGACCAACGGCTCCCCGGGGATGCGAGCCTATCCCGTCACGGCGTTTGTACCACATGACCTCCAGAACATCAACAATTCGCTCCTGGCGAATTTAACCGACAGCCACAACGTTAGCGTGACCTATGACCCTTTCGGCGGCCACACCGTCTGGCAGGTCGTGATGATCGTGTTCCTGTGTGGCTCGCTTTCCTTAATCACGATCATCGGGAACATCCTAGTCCTGGTGTCGTTTAAAGTCAACAAGCAGTTGAAAACGGTGAATAACTACTACTTGCTAAGCCTGGCGTTTGCCGACCTCATAATCGGCGTGCTTTCCATGAACCTCTACACCACGTACATCATCATGAACCAATGGGCTCTCGGGAACTGGGCATGTGACCTGTGGCTAGCCGTCGATTACGTGGCGAGTAACGCCTCCGTGATGAACCTTCTGGTTATTAGCTTCGACAGGTACTTTTCCGTAACGCGCCCGCTAACCTACCGAGCCAAACGGACCACTAAACGAGCCATGACGATGATCGGACTCGCCTGGTCCATTTCGTTCATCCTGTGGGCGCCGGCGATCCTCTTCTGGCAGTATTTCGTGGGCGAGCGGACAGTCGCGGCGGGCGAATGCTACATTCAGTTTCTCTCGGAGCCGATCACGACGTTCTGCACGGCTATCGCCGCGTTTTACCTTCCCGTCACCATCATAACCATCCTTTACTGGCGGATCTACCGGGAGACGGAGAACCGGTCCAAAGAGCTAGCGGGATTAAAGGCTTCGGGAAACCAAGGGGAACAACCGGAGAATCGAAGCTACGATCCGAATCCGTCGAGCCGGAAACGATCCAGGAAAACCAAACGTCGTTCGTGGCTCTGGTTTCGTCGTAAACACGGCAGCACCGACACGGATCGCAGCGACAGCTGGAATAACAACGAGACCGCCGTATCCATCGACCAATCGGATGAGGACGAAGACGAAGATGTCGAAGACGCACGTCACGTTTATTCAATCGCGCTCGAAAGCCTCCAGCCGACGGAACCGTCCAGAAAACAGACTCCGCCGAAAGACGCTAACGTCAATAAAGATGGCCGACGCTTCCCCTGCAAGGCTAAAGCGCGCAAAAAAGTGTCTCTGGTGAAGGAGAAGAAGGCGGCGCAGACGCTGAGCGCCATCCTGCTAGCGTTCATCATCACCTGGACGCCGTATAACATCATGGTCCTCCTGAACGCGTTCTGTGACGAGTGTATTCCTGCGACGCTGTGGGCTCTGGGTTACTGGCTGTGCTACGTCAACAGTACTGTTAACCCCATGTGTTACGCGCTCTGCAACAAAACCTTCCGCACCACCTTCAGGGCCATCCTGATGTGCCAGTGGAAACACAACAAACCGGTTCAGCGGAGACCGGCCCCGACCCGTCGCGGACACAGCACGCAGTGACGGACACGTGTGGGACTGCAGCGTTCGTGGTGTACAAGCCAAAAAAGGCTTTCGGTACTTAGTATTTTTGTCTCGTTTTCAGTCCAAATAACTACAAATTCTTTTAAAATTGCATATTTATGTAATATAAATCTCAGAATGTGTCAAACTTCAGGTCAAAATCCTCCACAGATCATTTATTATAACTTTGCCCCTTTTTTGGTGTGAGCGAAAACACGCTGGTTTTGTGTGTGTGTGTCCCTTTAAATGCAAATGAGTTTCTGTCATTTTCATGTTTTCTGTGTTGGTAGAAGCTCGGGGCCGATTATAGCGCTTGAAGTCAGATTAACATGATTACCTTAATCTGGATCCCCCCCCCCCCCAAAAAAAAAAAAAAACAAAAAAAACCCCAAACAAAACAAAAACAAGACTCATCTAGTTAATGCATCTTGAATTTTTAGATATTTGGACTGTAAACAAGTAAAAAAGTAAGACAATAAGTTTTTGTAGGTGCATAAATGAGGCTCTTCCTCAGTGTTTCTGTCTTGTTATTTTCCCAGCACAAATATAAAAATGAAAAAACATTTTTCTGTTGGACTGATGGTTGACTTTGATGTTGTTTTCTGATGTTGTTTTCTGAAGGGCTGTACAGTATTTTTTATTTACTTAGTATTTTTGTCTCGTTTTCAGTCCAAATAACTACAAATTCTTTTAAAATTGCATATTTATGTAATATAAATCTCAGAATGTGTGAAACTTCAGGTCAATATCCTCCACAGATCATTTATTATAACTTTGCCCCTTTTTTGGTGTGAGCGAAAACACACTGGTTTTGTGTGTGTGTCCCTTTAAATGCAAATGAGTTTCTGTCATTTTCATGTTTTCTGTGTTGGTTGAAGCTCGGGGCCGATTATAGCGCTCGAAGTCAGATTTCCATGACAACCTTAATTTGGAAAAAAAACATGACTCATCTAGTTAATGCATCTTGAGTTTTTAGATATTTGGACTGTAAACAAGTACAAAAGTAAGACAATAAGTTTTTGTAGGTGCATAAATGAGGCTCTTCCTCAGTGTTTCTGTCATTTTCCCAGCACAAATATAAAAATGGAAAGGCATTTTTCTGTTGGACTGATGGTTGACTTTGACGTTGCTGAAGGGCTGTACAGTATTTTTAGTATTAGTATTTTTGTCTTGTTTCCAGTCCAAATAACTAAATATTCTTAAATCAGCATGCATTTACTAGACGAGTAAAACACCATACGATATTATGTCTTGTTTTCTGGGGAAATCAATAAAAAACCAAGCAGGCGGAGCTGAAGGGAAGGTCGACCGTGTTGTTTTCTGAAGGGTTGTACAGTATTAATGTTTATTGCTGAGTATTTCCAGTCTTAAAAACACGCTTTGAAATCGCTGGTGTTTCTGACGTCACAAACGACCTTGTAACCAATCAGATCAACGTGTGATCGTCAACCAGTGGATCTCTGAGTGAGTGAGTGGAGGCGGGGCTCATTTGCCTATTCATAGAACCGCGCATACTAAATGAGGCGAGGGTGTCGAGTTACATTCAAGATATTTTAAGGCATAAAGACATTTTTTTAAGGAAATTTTGGTGAAAAATATTATTGACTACAGGGAGACTTTAAGAATATTTACATATTTGAACTGAAAAAAAAAAAGACTACTATAGATTAATTATTTTTGTTTTTTTGCAGTGAAGCCATCAAACACGGATTGTGTGACTTAAAGAAATATTTTTTGCACCCTGTACATAATTATAAACCTTATGAAATTAAAAATGTTCTTTCTTATGTTGATGCATTTCCTGCTGAAACCAATGGTTGGTACATATAGTATTTAAGGGCTCATCCTTTTTCATATTTACATGCATTTGGCAGACGTTTTTATCCATTGCATTCATCTAAACGCATTTACATTCAATCAGTTCTTGCTTTCCCTGGGAATCGAAGCCATGGCCTTGGCATTGCAAAATCTACAGGAAAGTTTGACTTTCTCATCATTATGAGCAAACAATGTGAGACAATAATGCAGGTTTGGATAAATGTGTTATCCGTTTAGACTGAATGAAGCTATTAACGATCCTGATCTGGTGTGTGTGTTTCAGTGGTTATGGTGGCTGTGGTGTGATGCTCCATGTTGTATGGTTTTACTTTCAGCTCTTGAATGTTTTAGTGCTAAAATGACTTGATGTTATGACTGTTTTTAAATGCATTTCCAGTAATGCAGAATCAATGCAGTCAAGTGCACACTGCAAACCTGAAGCACTTGGTTTTGAGTTTGAGAGACTGCAATTGAACTAATTTCCAAAGCAAGAACATTTGCTGTTAAATGTGGAATATTTTTTTATTCCAAGTACATCTTGGCTCGATGCTGTTGTAAAACTTTGAGACGGTTCTCCACACTGTAATTCCTCTGTGTATGTTCACCCCTGAGAGCAGTAATGAGCCAATGAGGAGCGCTGCGGGGAGATGGAGCCAGCAAACCTGCCCACGGATCCTCAAGCGCGCCACATCCCTCAAATCTAACAGTTTTTCTTATTTTATTTCCTGTTCTACTCTTAAAAATAACGATTATTTATTGGCATCAATGGTTCCATGAAGAATCTTTAATCTTTGCATTCCACTTAAGGTTTTTTACTTCAGATTATTAAAAATGGTTCTTAAGAACTGATCTCTCTGAAAGGTTTGCTGGGAACCAAGAATTGTCCTATGGCATTCAATGCAAAAAAAAAAATCCTTTTTTTTTTCAAAATCAAAATCAAAAGTTTTTTTTATTTTTAAGAGTGTTTGCTCATCAGTGTTTAAACCTTCTGCATGTTGAGAAGAATGAAGTATGATTTAGAACTAATGACCAACACCACAAACACCAAGCTGTGCGTGTTTAAAAGTCCTTCTGTATTGTAGTGTGCACTTCATTGTAGAAAAATAGAAATATTGTTGAATTTGTGATCATAATCTAGACTAAACGTTCTTAGATTTAACTTAAAAATGTCAAAGTAGTCACATAAAGGGACTGCATTTAATACTTTTAATTAATAATGCTTTTTCTTTGCCAATGTGCTCTTGGCAACAGCTTGTAGAGAAGACTCGGGTCGTTTTTGCCAAAATTCAAACTCAGCGCGCGCTCCCGAGAACCTCTATTCCGTAAACAATGTTCAAGATAATGAGCCATTCTGTACTGTAATGTCAATTATCATGCAAAAACAAAATTAATTCATTCAAACTCAGTGGCGGCTGGTGCTTAATTTTTTGTTGTGGGGCAACAAATTATGCCTGATCTAGCTGTTCTCGCGATTATTATAATCAATCAAACTTTAATTCATGTAATAATCTTTTATTTTTATCCTGATTATTTATATAGTTTAAGTGAAAGAAATAGCATTTTAGGTATGTTTTGCGACATTGTTATTTTTTTTTATTACAAGCATGTGATAATTAATTCTTAAAGGGATAGTACACCCAAAAATGAAAATTCTGTCATTAATTCCTCTCCCCCGTGTTCCAACCCTGTAAGACTTTCGTTCATCTTCAGAACACAAATTAAGATATTTTGATTATCTGAGAGCTGGATCACTCCTCCACAGGCTTCTGTGTAGGCTACTTGAAACTCGCAGGCCATAGCAGTTTTTTACATAGCAGTTTTTTATAACCTATTCCTCTTAAAAACAGTGCACAAACAACTCCAAGCAGGGGCAGCATCTGCTGCAAAACACAACAAATGTATAGTGTAACGAATTCCTCTTTTTTAACTGTAAAATGTGACATTTTATTATTGTCTCTATGTATGTGGTTATGAATGTCTGATGAATGGGAGTTTAGTGCCTGTATTTGTAGTTTAGCCAAAATGGAGCCGTGTTCGATTACAAATAAATACATGATGTCTTTTATATGGTTGGTTTGAAGACAATATGCCCTCGTGAATATGTAAACGTCTCTGAAAATAAACTATGACGGGATTTTCTCTTAAAGTGGATTCTCACAGTGATGTGGAACATCTGCCCTGTTTTCCAGCATGTTTGGGGAATATCCCCTGATCACTAATAATGTTGAATACAGTGTGTAGTTTTTAATGTCGAGAGATGCAGTATTTTTGAGACCTCAGAAGTTCACATGTGGAGCGACACTCCCCTCTAGCGGGCGGAACTCGGAAAAGACAGAATATCCAGAATATAATAACATTTTAATTCACTTTGGTTTACTTTTTCTTTATCCAGGATGATTGATGGTCTTTATATTGATTACTGTAGCACCGGGAGTGGTCATTTATAAACTTCTGTACAAAATTGTATTAGTTTTGTCTATACTGAGATGTTTGATTAATAAAAAACAACTGTTTCTTTTGTGTTTATATTCTGTATGAGGTACTAAATATTTTTCTTTTTACTTTTTTTCCCACAGAAGTATTCAAACACCCCCCCCCCGCTCTCTCTCTCTCTCTCTCTCTCTCTCTCTCTCTCTCTCTCTCTCTCTCTCTCTCTCTCTCTCTCTCTCTCTCACACACACACACACACACTTTTTCACTATTTAAATAAAAACAGAAATCGGAGTGTTGTGTGACAAAATTGTGTGATTCAAGAAAATTATAAATAATTGAATAATTAAAATTTTACTTTGACATTTATTTTGAATTAATACAAAAAGTCGCTTATGAAAGTCACTGATTCTGTTAGTCTGGTGACTGGTCAACACATAATCTGTGGAAGGGAGATGTAAAATCGTTTAATATTATACCATATTTTTCCCTGACTCAGATCAAGTTTATTTATTTATTTATTTATTTAATTTTATTGTTTTGCTTTTCTTTCTTTGTGTAAAATTTAGATTTCTCTGGTTTATTAAATTGCACTGATTAAACCTCGCTGAGCCTCATTCTGTTCTGCGTGTAATGACTGTAACCGACCGCTGGGTGTCGCCGTCGCAGCAGGAATCACGCGCGCGCGCGGCGCAGGTGACGCGCATTACACCAGCCGGCGGGAAAGACGAACACACACACGTTTGCTGCACTGATTCTTGAGTGAGTATGACATGAGACAAACACACAAACACGATGTTTTAAACAAAAGTTCAGAGTTATATAGGCATTTTCTCCGTTCAAGCGCGTTTTCATCAAGTTCGACTAGAGTTACAGCATAAATAGGTTTGTCACATTGGTTTTCGTCGATTGGTTTTACAATTCAGAATCGGACTAAAAGCTTTTTAGTGTAATTTGAACTGAAGGGATCTTAATGTCCAGTTTGATTTCAGATTCACATGAGTTGAGCTTGGTATTCTTTGATTAACTTTAGGTTTGAGTCACTGTCGGTCAAAAAAGTCCTTGATTTCGCGTTATTAGACAGCAAAAGACATTCAACGTTGTTTCGATGTCATGTTTTCACGTTGATGTCAGTTTGCTGTCTATTTATGAGGTAACAATTTGCCGACGACAGGAAATAAGATGGAACAAAAACACGAGGGTAAGAAATTAATTTACCAAAAATTAAGTGTAAAAAAATCACTGCAAACGGCTGACCGAATCGCCGTGACGTCACCAATCGCGCATTGTGCGCGTGCACTTACAGACTCAGCTGAAATTACTGTAAATGTATCAAATAAACAAAAGATTCGTTTTACATAGTTAATGTAATGGTTTCTGATTGCTGTAGAACTGAAGCATGCTAATCTACCAGTAGAATATTAATAACTGAAGTAACACACTGTTGTAATCTGAACACACTCGTGATAAATGCTTGTAAATATCTTTAATGTACGAGTTTAAGCTGAGGTTGGGGGTTAAAATACTTCTCTGAACAAGAACAGCGACATAGTTTTAACACTTTAGTTTTTATATATCATTGTAAGTTTAGTTTTCAGTTCACACATTATTTTCAGTTTCATTGTTTGATTCTGCTGCCAATCTTATAAAAACATTTATTGAGCTGAAACGAGTTTAAATGTTTCTCAGCGTTCAGTGTTTAATTTAGCGGAATAATTGATAAAGTCAGTTTTGCAACATTGACTTTTTTTTGTCATATTTAATTATACAGTCATATATGTATATGTGAGATTTTATTATTTTTTTTAAGCTTAACTGGAAAAACTCTGCCTCGTGAGAAATTGTGAATTTTAATTACTGTATGAATAATTAATGAATAATGTTTAAAACTGCTTACAATCCTATAAAAACACATTTATTTTTCATCTCTGTTCACTAAATGACTGCGGCGAAGCGAGTTTAAATGTCGGCGGGATGTTTAATTTAGCAGTGTGAATGTTTAAAGCTTAAGTGAAATAAAGTCTCCCCCTGCAATTTATTTTAAAAATAGAATTATTTTAATTTATTAACAGTTAAACAGAAAAGCTTAGCCGCCGTCCACATGTTGTGGGGAAAAAAAAAACAATTTTCTAACCATTTTCTGAAATAAAATATTTAAATGTGTATATAAATAATATATTTGTATTAAATGAATGCATACAAGTAAAGTAAAAAAAAAGTTACAAGTAAAAAAATTAGGGCTGGGTGGAAAAAAATCATTTCACCTTTTAATCGCGATTTAAAAAAAAAAATATTATATTTTTTTACAATTTGAAAATCGATCTTTTTCTTACAGAATCGGAGAGGGTCATCATTTTCAACCTCATAGTATCATTATTTCTGTGATGCAAAAGTATATATTATAATGGAAGATCTTAGATAAAAGTTTAAAGTTGTAATATAAACACTGATGTCTACAGTGTTATCAAAATAGAGTAAATCAGCTTTTGATAGAAACTTGGTTCTTAAAATAATGCGTTCATTGATTACAGTGTTGTGACAGTAGGCGGCGTCAAAAACCATATTTATTGAACCGTGTATTAAAGAGAGTGTACTGTAGTATTGATGATGATGCCAAAGTACTGTACAACTCAGAAAGATGTGATGAACTGTTTCTGTAAATATGACTCCTCTTATACATCATGTACAGTCTGTAGAAGTGTATGATTTAACTTTCCCTGATGGTCTAGTGTTAAAAAAACAACACAAGATTGAATCGCAATACTTGTAGAATCACATATACATATGTGTGTGTTATAATAAACAAATATATAAATAGTATAAAATGTATATAAATGGAAAAAATAGATAAACAAATAAATAAATTAAATAAAATGTATAAATAAAATAAGGAAATATATAAAACGAGGTTAATTAACATTCTTAACAGCTACTTTATATTTCAGTGTGAATCAGTATAATATCAGCATTATCTTCATATCAGTCTCATTTAAAACTGCTGCTACATAGTTTTTTTTTAATTTTTGTTTTTAATAATGAGCTGAAATAAGGGTTTAAAGCTTGAATAAGAGTATATATAATATATATATATATATATATTAATATATTTATATTAGGGCTGTCAAATGATTAATCGTGATTAATCGCATCCAAAATAAAAGTTTGTGTTTACATAATATATGTGGGTGCACTGTGTATAATAATTTTATAAATATAAATACACACACATGCTTGTATATATTTAAGAAATATTTTCATGTATATAGTCTATATAGATTTATATATATAATTTATATGATATGTAAATACAAATATTTTATATAAATAAATTTTTTTTCTTAAATATACATGCATTTGTGTATATTTATATATATATACAAAATAATTATACACAGTGCACACACATATATTATGTAAAAATAAACTTTTAATTTGGATGCGATTATATATATATATATATATATATATATATATATATAATATTCAAATAAATGATATCAAATGAGGTTAATTAACAGCTACGTTATATTTCAGTGTAAATCAGTTTAATATTATCCACCATTATTTTCATATCAGTCTATGTTGAAACTGCTGTCAATCAAAACACATCATTTTTAATAATGATTTTAAATGTCTGCTGGAATGAGTGTTTTAAGCCAAACAGATCTTCTAGTTTATTTTTCCGAGTGTAAACTGAAGCTGTGCATTAACACACTGATGCTTGTCCCCGCAGCTGGCGTGTGTGTGTGTGTGTGTTATAGACAATGCAGAAGCTGGAGCTTCCCGTGATCAGACACAAGCTTCTGGGAGCCTTGAGCCTGGGCCGACGACAGCGGCTCATCTTCCCCCGCGCACACAGTGAGGATACGCACACACACACACAGGCGCGCGAGCACGTCCCTCGGGACCCACGCCCCTCCCTTCCCGGATCCGATCGGGAGGAGAGCGAGAGCGAGCTTCTGTATCTCTCCTTCGTCACAGCTTCCTCACGCCTCTCCTCGTCATCATCCTCCTCATCATCATCATCATCATCACCCGAGAGCGAACACGCGAGACGCAGGCATGCCGTGAGAGAGCCGCTGATCATGGGAAACCAGGACGGGAAGCTAAAGCGGGAGACGGGGGATGAGAGCGGGGCTCACGAGGGCGTGAAGAAAGGGAAGAAAGCCCACGGGAGAGCGGGGGAGGGAGGCAAGAAGAAGAGCAAATCGGACAGATCCTCAGTGTTCCCTCACATCCGCAAGCGCAAGAACACCAAGGCCAAGGGCTTCCTGAGCGCCTCCAGAGAAGATGCGCTGGACGAGCTGGCCGCCGCCAAAACACCGGACCTCTCCGGGGACGATGAGCTCGGACACTCCGACGCCGAGCCCGACAGGCCTCGTGTGCGTCTGCCTCCCGACGGGCCCGAGGACGAGGAGAAGGTCCGGAGCTCGGGCTCCGACACCGACATGTACAGCTTCCACTCGGCCGCCGAGCAGGAGGATCTACTGGCGGACATCCAGCAGGCCATCCGGATCCAGCAGGGAGTGATGCTCAGCGACATCCAGATCCCGTGGGAAAGGGAGCGCGTGGAAAACACCCCGACTCCGGACTCTCCCGAGCCGTTCACGGTGCTGGAAGCCTGTCCCGCTGGCCAAGGCAAGGCAAGGCAAGTTTATTTGTGTGGCGTTTCACACACTACGGTAGAAACGAGCTACGATAACACTGAGGTATGATACACTCATGAAGTGATGCACTGATGAACGTCTCTCTTTACTCACAGTTTTACTCTCCCAGATTTTCTGAGACGAGGTGTGTGACACTGGGTTAATTATGTTTTTTAATTGATAAGCTTTCCTTTGATGGTTTGTTAGGATATGATCATATTTGGCTGAGGTGTAAAACATTGAGAAAATCTGCTTTTATTTTTGCGAGTAAGTGAAAAACGTGAAGGCTTCATATATGTGTATGCAGAACGGAGGTACAATAAAAGTAAGGAAAATTATAGGGATGCACGATATATCGGACAGCATATCGGTATTTATTTATTTATTTATTTCGTACAGGGACAGTGCATATTCATAAACATTTCTGTCAATATGCCAGAATTAGCCTAAATGCTATTTTTCATCTGCAGTCCCTGGACAGTTGGTAAGATTAGATTACATAGCGCTAAAAAAAATTAAAATACATTTAGTAAAATATCTATTATGTTAGAGTATACACTCTAAACACATCAAAACAACAATCGGACAAACATCAGGTAAAAACATGACAAACACATAAGGAAGAAGTCAACAGTGTGCATGTGTGGAAATAGGTTAATGTTGGCAGCTCTGATGATCTATAAGCCATTTCCTGGCTTATACCGAACATATATCGGTATCAGACGATATATGTTCATTTTTAATGTTATCGTTATCGGCCTGGTAAGAATATATTAAAGCCGATAAATACTATTATTCCCTTCAGCTTCAGACACTTGTTGAGAACTGTTTATGTTTTTGATTTTCTTGAAATATTATTAAAATCTCTTTAAAAAAAAAATGAAAATATGGTTCGGTACAACATGTGCAGCGCAAATCTGTCATGTCGGCTGAGAACATCATTATAACCGTGCGCTTGGGACATGGATTTAATTGGGAGACTTTGTGCTCTCAAAATTAGATAAAAATTTGGATTTAAATTTATCGGCCGATGTATCGGTTATCGGCTTTCAAATATAAAGAATTATCGGTATCGGCCGAAATTTTCATATCGGCGCATCCCTAGAAAATTACAACAAGTCACTTGTGTGTAGCTGTGGCGATAGACAATGAAGAGTTCAGATGCAAAAGCCTCTCAGTGCCATTTGAAATTTTCTTCTAAAATGATCATTTTTATCAAGCTTGTATATTTAAGTTCAGTAATTTCACTTAAATGACAATGAAGATTACCTATTAATTGTCATTTAAGTGAAATTACTGAACTTAAATATACAAGCTTGATAAAAATGATCATTTTAGAAGAAAATTTCAGAAAAAAGAGGCTTTTGCATCTGAACTCTTCATATATACACTGTATGGGTCAAAACTATCAATTTTCTGTTATGCCGAGATTCAGTAGGACATTAAGATCATGTTCCATGAAGATATTAGGACATTATCTCAGTATGACGTATAAATCCTAATTTCAAAAATTGGCCCATGTGACCCAGGGTTTTGTGGTTCACATATGATACCGTTATTATATATATTGATAAACTTCTCGTCTGGCCGAACACCGGCGTATCATATTCACAACCGCTGAGGTGATGACCGTCTCAGACGTGTCCATCACTGCAGAAATGCTCTTCTTACTCAGTGTTTGTGTCTCGTTTCCAGTCCAAATATCACACAATTACTATATCAAGAAGCGTTTACTAGAGGAGGATAAGAATGTTTTGTTTTCTGTGAATATAAATCTAAATGAAGTGAGTTTGTGCAAAAACAAGATAACAATCTTGTTTCTCTTTGAATTAATATCATGTTTCTGACCCCATTGGCAGATCTTTTAACTTGTTTTAAGCCCAAACTCACTTCAGTTAGATTTAAACACCCAGAAAACAAGAGATAATATCTAATGGCATTTTCCTCCTCTAGTAAATGCTTCTGCATTTGGTAATTTTGTGATATTTGTACTGGAAACGAGACACAAGACCATTATTTCTCCAGTGTGTTTACTCTGAGATTGTGTGTGTGTTCTTTCTTTCGTCAGCGAGACGCAGATCCCGGCTGTGAATGGAGTGAATGGAGACTCGGACGAGGGCCTTTGTGCCGGCGCCACAAAAGATCCCGACCCCCCTGTCCCCGACCCCCCTGTCGCCATGACGACCAGCTTCCCGGACCTCAGCGCTTCTTTCGAGAGCGCGGTTGAAGCCGAGGAGGATTCGGCCCCGAGCACGGACACGCTCTCGGCGGGGTCGGTGGAGTGCGTGAGCGCAGACGAGCCGCGGCGGAAGACTAGCGTGACGTTCCCGTCGCACACGGAAAGCCCTTTAGCCACGCGGCTCCTGAAGTCCTCGGTGAAGCCGTATCCGCCCATCAGCACGTCCTACATCAAGACCACGACGCGTCAGCTGAGCTCTCCCTCGTGTTCGCCGGCCCCGTCGCCCACACACAGTCCCCGGGCCCCGCGGCCCGACAGGAGGCGGCTCCAGCGCCAGCGCTCGCACAGCATCACCGGACCCATCAGCCGGTCCGCGGACTGGACCGAGGAGATCCGGGCGCCCAAAGCCGGCGGCTCAGCTGCCTATCTGGAGTACGGTGGCTCGGAGGGAACGCTGAGGATGGGCCGCGCACGGACACCGTCTGCATCCCAGGCTCCGGCATGCGGCTTTCAGGAGGTGTTCACAGGTGAGGCTCCACACCGGCAACAGTTCACCGTGAGCTCTTGCGTCTTCACATTAGCTAATGCATGAACTAATAATGAGCAATACATTAATTTATTAACCTTTCTTATGTTAGTTTACAGTGCATTAGCTAATGCATGAACTAATAACGAGGAATGAGAAGAATCAAAAATTACTTATAGACCACCTAGAGATTGGCATGGGGTACTTTCCATAAGATCATCTTTCAATGCAAATCAAACCAGCTATTAGGCTAACTGAAGTAAAACCATGCCAATCTCTAGGTGTGGTGAAGGTGTGTGATGATGTGGGGATATTTTAATCCCAAAGGCCAAGGGAACTTTATCAGGATGCATATTATCCTGGATCCATCAAATAACTGGCTTTTAAAAATAAAAATCTGCCTAACTCTATGGGAATTTAACATAGGGGGGCAGTGACTTATGCACCCTGTATTTTAAGGAAAAACATTTATTTATTTATGATACATTATTCATTCACAAAGAAAATTTATGTCCTTAAAGGTTGGAGTTTTCCTCATTTTTCTAATCAAGGCGTTAAGATCAATATCCAAAAGATGATTTTTTATTCCTCTTTTTAGCCAACTTTAGCATGGGGGCAAACACTTATTCATACCACTGTAGAATTATAACTATAGTATAATATGTATAGTATACTGTAGTGTAATTCAGGATCTGGATCTCTTTTCTCTGGGTCTGACACACACACACACACACACATACGAGCAGATGGCATCGTGCTGATCAGACCCTGAGGACTCTTGTCCATTAGTGACATCACTCGCTCGCTCTCAGCCAATCAGGTGGCGAGAGGATGCTGAAGCTCAGAGCACATGTTAGACTGAATCGAGCGCCGAGATGCGGGTCGATGGAGCCGGATAAACGCTAGAAACGTCATGTGACTCTAGTCCCGTTCTTCTGTTCTTGGTGATTTTAATAATCTAAAGGCCACAGTAAAGCACTTTAATGGTTTTGTGGATGTTTAAGGTTCTGTATGGACCTGTCGATGCCAATAAAGCACATTATATATGTAAGAGTGAAGCTAATCAGCCAATCAGAGGAGCCGCTGTAATATCAGACATGTATTATACATGAGCAGACTCTCTGAGATATGACGTTCTCGCTCAGTGTTTGACTCGTTATACAGCACAAACATCTGAACTTTCTTAAATCCAGATGTATTCACTGGGGACGCAGCGTGACTGAAGATATTAACTTTAGTTATTTGAGAAATTGATCAAAGTTAAATGACAATTATTGTTTTTCTTTTAAATAAAGTCTATTTTTCTGCCCGCACTGGCAATTTTCCCTCCTTTATTTAGCATAGTCGCTTTATTTTGATGCATTTTTCAGAAAACAAAACTTTATTAATTTTTTTAAATTAATAATTATTAAAATTAATATTTTTTTTTTGTTGTAATTTTGCTTCTCAAGTAAATTCTCTCACACTGAACTCCTCATCGACTGATCCAATAAAACCACAAACATTGATAAGCTCACTGATATCATTCATCCCGAGAGACAGCAGAACTACATCTCCCATGATGCACCTGGCTGTGTCTTGGCTCTCTGACCGTGTTCTTTGTTCTTATTGACATGCTAATGAGGTTAATGAGCTGTAAACGAGAGAGTCTCTGAAAACATCCTCAGACTCGGGACGCTCGTTTCTGCCGTGGAATTAAAACATTTAAAGTAATTGTACGCAATTGTGAATTTATTAATTGCAATTCTGAATTTAGCCATGTTTTAATGTGCGTTTGAGGATATTGTATAAACTAACTGCTGGATAATTATTATTATTTTTTATCCAAAAAGAAAACATGCGGATAAACTAATGTTAAAGAATTTCTTTATTGCAATTCTGACTGTATTGCAGACAGTTGAGTTTATATCTGACAATTCTGCCTTTTTTTCTGAGTTTTGTGAAATATTGGGGTTTTCTCTCGCCGTTGTGACTGTTTCCGGTCGTTTCTATTTTATATCAAACAATTGTGACTTTATTTGTTGCCACTCTAACTTTATTGCAATTCCAAGTACTTTGAAATTTATATTTAAATAAATCTCTCACAATTCTGCCTTTTTCCCCCCACAAATGTAAGTTTATATCACACAATTTGGACTTTATTTCTTGCAATTATTACTTTATTCCTTGTTATGACTTTTTTTCCCTGCAGAATTGTAAATTATATTATCAAATTATATAATTATTATAATTAGTAAATTATATTATTAAATTATATTAAATGTATCGTTTTTTTTTCCTGCAATTGAGTTTCTAAAAAAAAAACAAAAAAAAAAAAAAAGGTAACTGCAACTTCTCAAAATTATTTTTATTTTCTTGTTCCGTGTGGAAACCAGCTTCCACAGCAGACGGTGTGTGTGTGTGTGTGTCAGGTCGGGGTTACAGTGAGCCGGAAGCTTCAGTCCGGAGTGTGTGTTGTGGTTTGATGCGGGAGCGCGTAGTGATCATGTGACTGTGTGTGTGTGTGTGTGTGTGAGAGACTGAGAGCTGAAACACTGCAGCAGTGACTCATTCACAACAGTGTGTGTGTGTGTGTACTGCAGAAATTACAGTGCCGACACACTCCGTGTTCCTCAGGAACTAATGGACTAACATTGCTGAATGTGTCGTAGATCCCGACCAATAAAGGACTTTTAAGGCCGATACGATACAAATATTTGGTGATTTAAAACATCTGATATATCGGCTGATATATATACACTACCGGTCAAAAGTTTGAGATCACTAAGATTTTTTATGTTTTCAAATGAAGTCTCTTCTGCTCACGAAGGCTGCTTTATTTGATGAAAAAAAAGACAAAGTAATATTGTGAAATATTATGACAATTTAAAATGACTGTTTTCTATTTTAATACATTTTAAAATGTAATTTGAAAGCTGAATTTTTAACATCATTACTGTTGCTGATTACACATCAGTTTTCAGTGTCACATGATCCTTCAGAAATCATTCTAATATGCTGATTTTATGCTAAAAAAACATAAATTATTATTTTCAATGTTGAAAACAGTCGTGTACCATTTTCCCCCCAAAATTCTATGATGAATAGAAAGTTCAAAAGAACAGCATTTATTTAAAATATAATCTTTTCTAACATTATAAATGTCTTTACTGTAACTTTTGATCAAGTTAACTCATCCTTGATGATTAAAAGTATTTTCTAATTTCTTTCCCCCAAAAATAAAAAGTAAATCCTTACTGACCCCAAACTTTTGAATGGTAGTGATTAATGTGACACAAGCAATTCTGTTCTTTTGAACTTTCTATTCATCAAAGAATCCTGAAATAAAATGTAAAAAACTGTACAACATGGATAATAATCATAAATGTTTCTTGAGCGTCATATTGTAATAATTTGTGTAGGGTCATGTGACACTGAAGACTGGAGTAATGATGATAAATTCAGCTTTGATCACAGGAATAAATTACACTTTACTGTATATTCACACAGAAAACCGCTGTTTTAAATTGTAATAATATTTCACAATATTACTGTTTTTTTTTTGTGTGTTTCTTATCAAATAAAGCAGTCTTGGTGAGCAGAAGAGACTTCATTTAAAAACATAAAAAATCTTACCGATCTAAAACTTTTGACCGGTAGTGTATGTGTGTGTGTATATATATATATAAAGTCCAGAAACGCGTAACAAAATATAAACAGATTTCCCTAACATTAGTTATTTGTAGTTATTTATTTATCCTCAGCCTCACTAAAATGATGATGCAGTTTAAAAATAAACTTGTTTTTATTGTTGTTACAGAACGGAGGAACATCAAATTATATTAAAGTTCTGATAAATAAAATGTATAAAAATACAAATTTAAGATATGAAACTTAGTCCTTTTGAACAAGAACACAATATCTAAAGTCTACTACTGAGTGATGCACTAAATCCAGAGCGCCCTCTGGTGGACAAACTATGCAACACCAACACTCAAAACATGGTTGAAGGGTGTTTTATCCGTTTTGAATTTTTATTAATTTATCGAACATTATAAATGACGATACCGATAGTTTGGAGACTAATTAATATTACTTTTTACTGCTTTTTCTTTTTAATGCATAAAAATGTTAAATGTATCTTTTATTCCATAGTGCAATCAAGCATCCTTCGCATATTAAACCGTCCGCATGGTAGTGTGTAATTCTGATCAGAACATGCTAACATTAGTGTGTGTGTGCAGGTCGGACACTGCTGGAGCGGTTGTTCCAGCAGCAGGAGCGCAGCGAGCCGGAGGAGGTGGAGAGGATCTGCTCCCGGATCCTGGCTCTGGGTCTCCTGTTGCCCTTCAGCGACTGCTTCCGGGAGCCCAGCGGCAGCAGCACACACCTCGGGCCCAAGTTCCACGTGAGTCACGCTACACCACACACTCGCTGTGTTACACGGCTGGGCGCTGGACCGCTTCACACCGAATACTGCTGTTGATGATTTTTTTTTTTTTTTAATGATTTTTCGTTACACGAACAGTGACGATAGCGTGGGTTTCACCGAATCTCAGAAAACAGCATCTCCTCGACACAAACAACACGAGCCGAACTCTTTCGGTCTCAGATACACTAGTGTTTGAGGGCGGAGCTAAGAGAGGCTGCTCAGCCAATCAGGACCACAGGCGGACTTTATGCTAATTACAGGGTTCTTTCAAGGTGCTTAAAGGGATACTCCACTTTTTTTTGGAAATAGGCTCATTTTACCACTCCCCAGAGTTAAACAGTCGAGTTTTACCGTTTTCGAATCCATTCAGATGATTTTTTTATATTTAGAAGAATATCAGTAAGCAGACAGTTTCTGGTCTCATTGACTTCCATAGTAGGAAAAAAATATACCATCAATAAAAATCCGCTAAACAACATTAAATGGAAAAAGGAAGGGATCACACACCTACATCACCTGTTTACTGGCAACACCTTTGCAACATTCACAGAATTAACCCAGAAATTTAATTTAGGAAAGGAACAGTATTACTATTACTTACAAATTAGGAACTCTATTAAAACCACAATTGGAGACCAGGAGATTGCACAACCTCCATCAATTCTAAAACAAATCACCACAATTAGTAATTCGTCAAAAACACTTAGTAAATTATACACTCTAATATCATCTATAGACACTACAACAACAGTAGCACCAGTTAAACAATGGGAAACGGATCTCAATATCTACACAAATGAAGAATTATGGAAAACAGTTTGTAGAAACACATTTATCTTTAGTACAAACATAAACATCCAGTTAATTCAGGATAAAACTTTACACAGAACTCACATTACACAGTGTAAGACGTTTAAAATGGGTTTAGTAACTTCTGACACATGTACTAACTGCAGTTTAAATACACCGGACACTGGCTATGCCCACCGGTTCATCAGTTCTGGTTAGATATTATTAATAAACTATCAGAATTTTTTTTAATTAAAATTAATGCACTCCCTTTATTATGTCTTTTAGGTGACACGTCTCAAGTGAACCCCTCTTTTGAACACTCAACCTCTGCTCTTATCCCTAGCTATCGCCAAAAAAACTATACTACTCAATTGGAAAAATAAACACCAAATTTCAATGACACAATGGCTACATCTACTAAGAGAAACAAACGTCAGCAAATAAAAACCAACTATACAAATTTAATAATATTTTCAGTCCACTGCTCTCATCTCTAAATATAGATTAAAATTAGCAAGGGAGTTGATGCCTCAACCTTAGAATGTATAGAATGAATTAATAATAAGGATATTCACTATGCTTAATACAAACTATCCCTATAATAAATAAGTTAAATAATAAATCTAAGTATATGTATATATATATGTGTGTGTAAGGTATATACAGTATATATCATAGTATGATAAGTTATACTCTTCAGCTCATGTTAAAAATTAACTTTATTATTATTGATTTACTTGATATTATTGATTCGCTTAAGTATTATTATTGTTTTTTTTATTTTATTTTCATTATAATTATGTAGTAGGCATCTTATTATTATTATTATGTAGTATGGTGGTAGGCATGGTGGTATTGATGATATTATAAAACCATTTATACTCCTTGTAAATATTAAATACCTGGGTCAGGCAGCTGCTTTGGGTGCTGTTGGTGCGTGCGACTGGCACGTCCTGTCGACATGGTCGGTAGTAGCATCCCCACACCCCCAATCCCCTTTCGCCATGCACATAAATAAGGTGGTCGGATATCTGCGCTGGATGTGGTGTAACTGGCTAGGGAGCTAGCCGGTGCACACCAGGGTCTAAGCCACAGATCACCAAAAGAAAGAACAAAAGAAAACAAACAACCGAACTGGACTGATATATTGTCAGGTCGCGACCAGACTAGGGGAGCTTGGTCTGGTGGTGCCTGTCATGGTGCCTCATCTTACTCTACGGAGGAAGACTTAGCGAAACAAGAAGTCGCAACTATTGGGGCTGGGTGTCGCGGTCGGCCTATGTGGGGGGGGGGGTCTGTTGGTCGTGCTCACCGGCAGCGGTAGAGTGGCTCCCAGGCCTAGAGAATAGAATAGTGTATGTTCACAATAATTTTATTTACTGATCTATATCTATTATTATAATTACTTATAATCTGTTGTAATATGTATTATTATAATTACTATTATCATTATCACAACTATACTACCACTCATCTACTTTTATCATGAATGCTGTTGGTTGCCACTGTTACCACTAATATCACTACTATTCTTATCTGTTATAATTATTATTATTAATACAAATACTGCCTCTACTTCTACTACAATTCTATCACAACTACCAGGAATATCTCAATATTACTTCAATTTAAATCTCTTAAATCTCCATTGCTTAAAACATAACAATAAACTTGCATACATGTTTTTGTCTTTGTTTTTCTTTTCCTTTTCTTATTTATTTTATTTTATTATCTTTTTTTATTTTCTTTTGCTTACTTTTGTCCTGCCTACCTTGTATGTATTTCATGTACGTCCTTTGTCCTTCTCTCTTTTGTATGTATACATTATTCACTGATCTCTTATTTTTGTAATGTTTTGTTAACTTGCTTATTTATTTTTCCAGCATCCAGGAGTTATCATTTTTCCTCCATATTTTATTTATTTTATTATTATTTTATGGTTTTGGTGTCTTGTTTTCTGGCGGCTGGTTTTGAGAATTGACACACAGTTTCTTGAGCAGGTAATTGAGGCTGAACTGAGCTCGAGTTTAAGTCTTTGGATTGGAGGTTTCGAATATTAACACACTGATGAATGAATGCATTTTTTTCTCCTCTTATTGGCTCTGGTTGGTGTCATGTGATCTGCTTTTTGTTTGTGATTGGCTCTGTCCAGAAATAGCTCTGCATCATCATCTTATTCCCAAGCTGAGAAGCGTCCGAGCCTCTGCTCTGCTGACGATCTGATGCGCCCGCCGCTGTTAGCCTGAATATTGGAGTGGATCGAGTGTGGAGAGTGTGTTATTTTGAGAGTGAGTGTGTGTGTGAGTGTGTGTGTGTGAGTGAGAGTAGCACTTTCTTTACTTATTTACAGTACTGGTTCGGCGCATGTAAATTGGAGCTCTCTGATTGGCTCCTCTTCAGTGTATGACATCACTCAGTGAATAATGTTGTTCTCCAGCACGCAAACCCTCCACTGCATCACACTCTCTCTCTCTCTCTCTCTCGTTAATGTAACCTGATCTCACTGCAGGATCGTCAGCGGGTCAGAATCGTGTTGTTATCTGGTGACGCGGGACTGAGCCGCGCTGGGGCCGGATATCAGTGTGTGTGTGTGTGTGTTTCCGCTGAGTCACGCATCTGAGGTTTAACATGGAGACCGACAGCACCAGCGACTGAAGTGCATGCGTGTGCGTTCGCTGCACGTGTGCTTGTTGCCACGGCGATGGGCAGCGGTGCCGGATGAGAGGATGCAGGTCATGTGATCAGTGGTCATGAAGAGGACAGAGGAACACGACTGGACCCGGTCCGGCTCGATCGCCCACGGCGCCAGCAGGCCAGAGCTCCTGCAGGTCTGACCTCTGACCTCTGAGTTCACGAGCAGGTCATAGATCCCTGATCAGCGTCTGAGAGTTTGTGTCGGTAGAGTGTCGGTTCGTTTGGTTCCAGGGTTCATATGTAGGGATGGGCATTGATTAATCGCGATTAATCGTTAGCAAAATAAAAGTTTGTGTTTCCATTATATATGTGTGTGTGGTGTGTATAATTTGTATATATAAATACCCACACATACATGTATATATTTAAGAAAAATGTGTTATTAATATGTCAAATGTTTATATTTATATATAATATTAATTATGTATAAATATATATGAAGTATATACATGCAAATATTTCTTAAATATATATACATGTGTGTGTATTTATATATACAAATTAATTATACACACTACATACACATATATTATGTAAACACAAACTTTTATTTTGCTAACGATTAATCGTTGCCCATCCAGTGCACCTTTATTTACGGTTTATTAATATTTTGAACGTTTTTAAATGTATATTCTCTTTCCATTTTTGTATGAGTGATTTTGTTGTTTATTTTGTTACTTTTTAACCGTAAAACTTGAACCAAACATGGCTGATTTCTTAAATGATTGTTAATTTCTTGTTAGTTGAATTAGATGGTACTTTTTTAAATGTTATTAAAATAAAAAAGCCTAATTTATCAAATTGATCATGTAAATGTTTTATTTGCAAATGTTGACTTTATAAATCATTTCACATTTACTTTTTTTGTGTGGTTGATGAAGATTGGTAAACCTGCGATTTAGAAGGTTTTGCTGAACTGCATTTCCCAGCATTCTCGGTTCCACTGCTGAAGTGCCTGGCCTGTGTGAGGCGCTGTTCATTCATCTGAGCCTCAGTTCAGTTTTCAGCTTTTGAACTCATTCCTTCATCTTCAAGCGTGTCACTGTGTTTATTCACTTCAATCAATACAGATTTGTTTCAAAGCAGCTTTACAATGTCAAAAACACTGTAGTGTCCTCATAACCTCCACTGTCCTTTTCAACGCTTCCATCAAGGATTCAGTCTCTAAGCCCCGCCTCTCTGAGAGCTTCGCTGCTCTGATTGGTTGGAAACCAAACGCTCATTACCATATCTGAATCTCAGTTCACAACACTCAGCGTAATCTGGAAACCATGTATCAGAACTCTCTCTCTCGCTCTCTCAATTTCAAATTAGCTTTATTAGCATGACTGCGTAACACAATGTTATATTTAAATACACTCTCTCTCTCCCCCCAGCATGATCAGCTGTACACATGGGCGGCAGTGAGCCAGCCTCCTCCATCGCTGGAGCGTTTGCCTGGACACCTGAGGAGCCTGTGGCTCCCGACCCGACCCGGAGACGAGCGGCCCGAGCCCAAATACACAGAGGACGGTAGGAACACACTCTATGAGCCGTAGACTGTAAAAGCATATGTGTGTAGTGTGTGTGTGACATCACCCGTAGTGTTTCTGAAGAGCGTTTTTGAAGCCCAAAGTGGGCGGAGCCATCCGTCGCCATCTTGGCCGTTTAGCATGCAGGTCAATGGGACTGAGTCTCTTCTGCAGCGCCTCTAGTGGCCAAAGAGGAACTGCAGTCTAACTCAGCGTCAATTCTAGGGATGGGCAACGATTAATCGTTATCAAAATAAAAGTATGTGTTTACACAATATATGTGTATGTAGTGTGTATAATTATTTTGTATATATAAATACACACACATGCATGTATATATTTAAGAAATATTTGCATGTATATACTTTATATATATTTATACATAATTAATAATATATATAAATATAAATATTTGACATATTAATAACACATTTTTCTTAAATTTATACATGCATGTGTGGGTATTTATATTTACAAATTAATTATACATACCACACACACATATATTATGTAAACACAAACTTTTATTTTGCTAGCGATTACTCGCGATTAATCGTTGCCCATCCCTAGTCGATTCAGGATAGCGCTTGCCATCAATCCAGCATGGGTTAGTCCCTATTCAAATCATGCCTAAAGTGGTGACTCCCAGGAAGTGACATCATTTGGGCAAGATGGCGGGAAGATCTCACTCCATTCTCTCGAGTTTAGTTCTGGCTGCTTTCGTCAAACTGAAGCGCTCGTTTACATTTTATTTACAATACATTTACTCTTGCTCTCCCTGGGAATCGAACCCATGACCTTGGCGTTGCAAGCGCCAGCGCTCTGTCTTATTCAAACAGAAAAGTTATTCATCTTTTTTATGTTGTATATCGTCAGAAAATGGTTAAATCGCATCTGAATCACTCGAATGTTGGAATCACAAACCTATAAAACATTTCATATAATATTAACTTTATATTAAAGAATTTCAAGTGCTCATTTGACCCTGTGTGATACAGTGATTATTATTAATGTTGAGGAAAAACAGGTCATATTTTTATAAAAAAAACTGTGATGCATTTTATTTATCAGGATTCTTTGATGAATATATAGTTAATTTGAAATATAATCTTTTGTAACATTTTTACTGTCACTTTTGATCAGTTTACTGCGAAACGCATAGAAAACACTGATTTGAATTTGCAATTTCACTGTATTTTTGATAAGAAAAGGCAGTCTTGGTGAGCAGAAGAGACTTCTGTAAAAACATAAATAATCTTAATATTGCAAGATTGGTCTCGTAGAGTGTCTAAACTAGATTGTTTCTCTCACTGGTGGTTTGCAGCGGTCGAGGAGCAGGAGGGTGAGTAACTCAATCACATCTGTGTCGTTTAACATCGTCATCAGAGTCAAATTACATCATCACTTCAGGGAAATTAAAACATTGTAGCTCATTTAAGGCTCTCTTTCTCACGTGCTGCTGTTTGTTTACTAATGTTGCCTAGCAACCATTCTCGCTCCATCCACACCAACATCTGTCCTCATCACCATGGCGATCAAATTTAATAATTGACAGCATCTGCATATTGAAGGATGATTGCATCTGTTGTGCGTTTACTGAGATTTCTCACGTACATTCACAACTATATATTCATATTTACAGTACATATTGAGTTTATGAGTGTGTGTGTGTGTGTGTGTTTTAGAGCATCAAGCTGTCGTCTCAGAAATTACGAAACAAAAGGAAGAAGAAATTCGGCAAATTCAGGTGTGTCTTCTCTCACATTAACATGTATTCTCATGACTTCAAATATTGAAGTTGAAGCTCAGTGTCCCCATGACAAATCTCATTAAAATAGTCTTGAAGTGCAGAAAGTGTGTGTTCGGCTCTTCTGTCTGTCTGGGGTGTATTGATGGATGCATGAGAAGCTTCAGTCATATTTGTCTGAGTGTGTGGTTCACCTCCACTGCTCTGCTGCTGATGGAGGTTTAATAGTTCCCAGAGTGTGTTTGATCTCAGAAATAGAAAATCATCATCTGTCATGAGCTGAATAGCAGGAGTGCCTCACTGTGAGTGACCAGCAGAGGGCAGCATTACTGTGTATATACACACACTCACACACAGCAGGAGTGTTTCACTGTGAGTGACCAGCAGAGGGCAGCATTACTGTGTATATACACACACTCACACACAGCAGGAGTGTTTCACTGTGAGTGACCAGCAGAGGGCAGCATTACTGTGTATATACACACACTCACTCACACACACACAGCAGGAGTACTTTAGTGTAACCAGCAGAGGGCAGCATTACTGTAGACTTCAGTGCTTCATTAGAGGATTATATATTATAGACCATTAGCAGACTCTGTTGAAAGTCTGTATGAGTATGTGTTTGTGTTTACACACACACACACACACACATAAAGGTGTACTTTGGTAGAGGGGAAGTGCACTTACTCCTGGTAAAGGAAGAGGTGCACTTTTGGTAGAGGAGCAGGTAGTGCACTTTTGATAGAGGAGGTGGTGCACTTTTGGTAGAGAAGGAGGTGCACTTTTTTATTAGAGGAGGAGGTGCACTTTTGGTAGAGGAGAAGAAGGAGGTGCACTTTTGGTAGAGGAGGAGGTGGTGCACTTTTGATAGAGGAGAAGGAGGAGGTGCACTTTTGGTAGAGGAAAAGGAGGAGGTGCACTTTTGATAGAGGAGGAGGAGGTGCACTTTTGGTAGAGGAGAAGGAGGAGGTGGTGCACTTTTGATAGAGGAGGAGGTGCACTTTTGGTAGAGGAGAAGGAGGAGGTGCACTTTTGATAGAGGAGGAGGAGGTGCACTTTTGGTAGAGGAGAAGGAGGAGGTGCACTTTTGGTAGAGGAGGAGGAGGTGGTGCACTTGGTTGTAGAGGAGGAGGCGGTGCACTTTTGGTAGAGGTGACACCAGTGACTTAAGTGTAAGAGAAACCCAGATTTATATCTGTTTCTGTCCGTTGCATTTATCTGCTTCTCATCATGCCTCCCCTTTCTCTCCCCCCTTCTCTCTCTGCAGGAGGAGTCTGTGCTGAAGACGGTGAGTCTGAAGCAGGAGCACGTCTGCGTGATCGAGCAGCTGGAGCAAACGATCGAGGCACTGCGCAGTAAGATCGCGGAGCTGGAGAAACAGCCCCCCCTGCTGGAGAGGGAGGTCATCACACAGGACCAGGAGTGCGGGGGGGAGGAGGGCCTCATGCCTGACGTCTGCCACGTGGACCTGCAGACAGAAAACTTTGCGCTGCTTCCGCTGGAGGCCAAGTCGGTGCAAACGTCTCCTGTAGACGAGAGCTTTAGGTTTAAAGTGCCTCCTGTGGAGGCGCAGGCGCCCGGAGGGACTGACTCCTGCTCTCAGTCTCAGGTTGGTTCTCAAGTGTTTGTGTGCGTCTGTCAGCAGCAGCCAGGTGCTTCGGTGCCTCCTCCTCCTCCACCACCTCCTTTACCAGGGGCACCTCCTACTTCACCTCATTTTCCAGGAATGGGTGCGACACCTCCTTTGCCAGCGATGATGGCCCCTCCTCCTCCACCTCCTTTACCAGGAATGAGTGCGCCACCTCCTCCACCTCCTTTACCAGGAGCACCTCCTCTACCAGGAATGAGTGCGCCGCCACCTCCACCTCCTTTACCAGGAGCACCTCCTCCACCACCTCCTCTACCAGGAATGAGTGCGCCGCCTCCTCCACCTCCTTTACCAGGAATGAGTGCGCCTCCTCCTCCACCTCCTTTACCAGGAGCGCCGCCCCCTCCTCCACCTCCTCTACCAGGAATGAGTGCGCCTCCTCCTCCACCTCCTTTGTCAGGTCTGTCTGCACCTCCTCCTCCACCACCACCACCTCCACCTATGGCTCCCGGAGCCTCTGCGCCTCCTCTGACCTTTGGTTTGGGCTCTTTGCCGCCGCCGCTGCCGCTGGGTCTGTTCGCGTTAGGAGCCGTACATGAGAAACCTCCTCGCAAGAGCCTTGTGGAGCCGCCGAGACCCATGAAACCGCTGTACTGGACACGCATTCAGCTGAACACCAAAAAGTACTTGCGCTTTACAACCATTTCCTCATTTTGATCTGTTCTGCTCTCAAAAATCACCACGCTAATAGCCAAAATACAATACTGTGGTTTATATAGTTGTAATCGAAATTATTCACCCCCCCATTGCACATCAGGTTTATTGGCAACATTTACAGACTTTTTTGCAATGAACAAATCAAACAAAAGTAATTGAAATAGTGCAACACAACAAATGTTTCTTCTGTGGCTTATTTACATGATTTTGAGACAACTCCTGTTCTGCAGATTTGAGAGGGATTACATCAGGGGGTTAAATCATTTTAAAACTTCAAAAGTCATTAAAAGTTGCATTTTCAGATACATTTGGGGAAACCACTTGAAACATTTGTTGTGCTGAGCTATTTCAACTACTTCGTTTGATTTGTTCATTAAATAATTTCGATTGTAACTGTATGTTTATGCATTTAGCAGACACTTTTATTAAAAGCAATTCGTCAAAGGGCAAACCGTTTTTGTAATATACACTGCCACATATTTAGGCAATAATATTAGGAGGCAAGCTGGAGAAGAGCAGACATGCAGAGAGAATTCCCTAGCGACCAGGATGCAACGCCATAGCAACGCCCTGTTAACCGCTCACAACTGCATGTCACACTGTCAATGTTGATTAGAGTGTAAATTATGTTATTCTGTGATCAGAAAGAGTTTGATATTCAAATTAACCAATCATTAATACCATTGATCAGCTCTACCAAACGTGGATGTTTTTCCACTTAGAAACGAACATTGTTATTATGTTTTGAGTGAAGCGCTATATATATATATATATATGTGTGTGTGTGTGTGTGTGTGTGTATATATATATATATATATATGTGTATATGTATATACTTGACTCTACTTATGAAACCAGATGCATCTAACTCTAACTAGATTTAATTTAGTTATGTGTTCGATCGAGCGGTTTATTTTAAGTCATGTTCATCTGCAAGAGTGCTTGTTTAAATCTGTAACGAATGTCTGTTTTCCTCCGCAGGGACTTGCATTCCCTCGTATGGGAGACGATTGAAGAGCCATCCGTGGATTTTGAGGAGTTTGTCGATCTTTTCTCCAAGACGGCAGTGAAGGAGAAGAAGAAACCCCTCTCGGACACGATCAGCAGGTCGAAGACCAAGCAGGTGAGCGGGGGTCCGGTGCTGTGTTTGTGTATGTGTGTGTTTGTTGTTTGTGTGTGTGATCCCGGCTCCTCTGCCGACAGCTGTGAGTAAATGTCCAGCTCTTGGCACCAGTGGAGATTCCAGATCGCAGTTCTTGGGAGGAAATTTGCTGATTGAAAGATTCTGTAAAAAGCGTGTTTGAGCTCATATAAAGTACTTTTGTATCCATATACCACACAATTCCTCAACTACACAATCAGCTTGCATATGAAATTTTTTTTTTATGATACATTGCATTTATGATCTAGTACTAGGCCTTCATTTCTGTGTAAAAATTTTCAGATTTATGCCTGATTTTCTTTTTTTTTTGACTCATGAAGAATATATATATATATATTTATTTTTTTTTTTTTTCACATTTCCCATTCATTTCAATGTGGGGTCATATTGACCCCGAAGACCAGAAGTGTAAACTTATTTTTTTACATACCTTCAGAACAACTGAATCAAGCCCAGTTTTTTTTGTGTGTATAGACCTCATGACCCGATTTAGGGTTAAACGCATCAACATAAAGCTACTTCCCCTTTTGTTTTGTCATATAGCGCTTTATTAGCCTGGCTAACGTCAGACCTCGTCTCACTGACATTGAGACGTGGTCTGGGAACCACACATTCATTTTCTCGTATTTGATGCGTGGTTTACGAATGCCCAGAGCTGTTTATTGGGTCTATCAAATGCGCAGCTCATAGCCAGTCGGCCCACATGTGTCTCAAATCACATGACGTTCAAACCGCACTCGCATGTGAACAGACCTGAGGTTACCCACAGTAATGCTCGTCCTGCTCAATGTTTGCATGTTTACAACTCATCCATTAACAGAACATGTTTTTTGTTTTGTTGGAGCGGGCCTGTTTACACAAAGCCTGTCTATTCCCATCAGTCCATCAGGGCTGACCGAATGTGGCATCAGTGTGACGAGTGTTTGAGCCGCCCTTTATGAGAATGGGGGTTAAAATGCACTATTCAAACTTAAATGGTTGTAATTTAAGAATGCTTTGGAATATACCCAAGTTTGGTCTTGTTTTAAAGAAAACACTCAGCAGAATATTGCTGAAGTGAAAGCACTTCAAAAAATTAAAGTATGAAAAAGTTATGGAAGTTTAAATTGACAGTAAATCAAATATACAGTACTATACATTTTTTATTCTATATAAAATATATATTTTACAAATATTTTTACTCTAAAATTACTATAAAATGAAAGCTAAATATCTAACCAAGTTGTGTTCCAAATTTGAAGTTGATATCACAAAAATTGAAGTTACCATGAGATTTTGTTTAGGCGTAGTACCAAAAATAGCCACCGGGTGCCGTTGAATTCCATTGAATTTAGTTGTATACATTCTGCCATAACAAATTAATACATTTCTGTCCAAATATCAATGTGGAACCTTGAGACTCAGACCTTTCTGACAATATGTGTTTTGTCAAGATTAGAAAAGGTTTTGATCATAAATTATGAAAGATGATGCCCAAAAGGGGAGGAGCCTGATAAAATAAGTACCGTTTCTATGGTAACACAACGTTCAATTATAAAACAGTTTTCACACGGTGAATTTTGAGTTTATAAGCTTTCAAATCATACCTAATTTATGATAACTACTAAAATATGTGATATAATAAAAAAGGCGATTAAAAAAATAATATTATATTTTAGAGGATAATAAATATAAATATTATAATTTTTAGAGGATAATATTATACTATAATTTTTTTAGTTTCATTGAAAAATACTAGATAACACGTTTTATTATGAACTTTTAGCATAAAACAGAAGTTGCAATGATTAAAAGTGGGTGCATCGACTTTTTGTGACAAAGGTCAAAACTCCTGTTATGATGCAGATATTTAGAGGTGCACTCTTGTCATAAATTCATCATTTACTCTTCCTACATAATTTATAACACAAAACAAGGGTAGAATATCTATTTAGAAGTCTTAGACCTTTCCAACGATATATAATTTGTCATAATTAGATTAGGATTTAATAGAAATATAGTGAAGTAAAGTTAGGCGTCCCGGTACCGAGACGGTGACAGTTAAGGGGTTAATAAAAACACATATTAATAACATTTAAAAGCTTTATTTTTTCCTCTACAGGGGGATTTTAAGATGCGTTTCCCATGAAGTAGCGGTGCCTAATCTCAAAACTGTGTTCACAGGAAGATTTTTCAGTTTAACCACACAGATGAAGCCTAATTTATGATGATTGCTAAAGTCTGTGATGGCAGTGAGCGTCCGGCTCGGCTGCGCGTGTGATATGCTAATCCCGCAGAGCGAGTCCTGCGCTGGTGTGCTCGCGGGGTCGGACGGTCTGGAGGTAATTTGTCTCGCCGAAGGGCCGTTTGACCTGAAAACATCCGCGTCTGCTGTTTAATGCAGGAGAACTGGCCCTTTTCTTCACTCTCATGTTTTAAAGATGATCTCAGAGGGAAGTAATTGCAGACTCGTTTCCGTATCTGTCAGAAGTCGCTTGGCAACAGTTTCTTTGATAAAGTAACGTGTTTAGTTTGGTGTGATTGCCTGCAGTCGATGTTCTGCCTGCGTTTCTGCTTGTCTGCTTCAGGGAAGGTTTGGAGGATGATTGGGAGCAGAGAGCGTGTGTGTGTGTGTGTGTGTGTGTGTGTGTGGTGTGTGTGTGTGTCTGCTTCTATCTAGCTTGTGTTTACTGTGTGTTTGGCCGCGGGACGACAGGGTGAAATCAACAACCATAAAAAAAGCCATCAAGCGTCTTTTAAGGATCATTTCTGTGCAACTTTGTTTTCTTTTTTTTTAATCTTCTTTTTTTTTAAATTATGCAAAACAAAGACAGGGTTCCTGCGGGGTCTTAAAAAGCCTTAAAAGTATTGAATTTTATGAATTTGGAAATAATACTTTAAAAAGTCTTGAATTTTGATGTCTGGGTCTTAAAATTTGTGCTCTATGGCCATGTTCATTTCATTGACGAGAGGCTAACTAAATATGATATAAAAACTATGACGAAAATCTTTTGACATTTTCAACGAATAAAAACTAGATAAAAAATGTTAGATAGTGTGGATCTGGGAAGCGATCCAGTCAGAACTGATGTCCTGTGTGTGTTTAGCTAATGTTAAAACACAACTTAACATTGTTCGGCAAACTTTCGTGTGTCCGACTGAAATGTTTTTATTTTACCTGCTTGACTCATCATCTTTTACCCATTCCACATTTGAAAAACAAATGAACACAAGTCGAAGGATTTTGTTTTTCTTTGCTGGTAGGGACGGGAAATAGGTATTAATTTTTTATATAAATGCTCTTAAAAAGACTTGAATT
>CM075877.1:327138-364638 GCA_038021265.1 Cyprinella venusta | reverse complement strand
AACAATTACAAATTAAATTTGACATTATTTTTGAAGTAAAAATTGTATCGAAGAACACATGGAAAAGCATGACATTATGAAGTACAAAAACTTTTTTACAGTGTATGTCAAACAGCTTCTGTTGAGGAAATCCTCTTCAAGAGGGAAACTCTTAAATAAGTTTGATTAAATTTGTATGTTTAAGGTCTTTAAAAGCACTTGAGTTTGTTATATTGAATATGTGTGTGCATCCATCATTTATCCGTCTGTAAACACTCTTCAGGCACAAGGGCTTAATCTGGATGCTTATATTATGTGCAAAAGGTTTTTAGAAAGCGGTGAGGCTGAACTATATTTTCCATGCGTTATTTTGCAGTAAATGCAGTGTGTGTGTGTGTGTGTGTGTGTTTCAGGTGGTGAAGCTGCTGAACACCAAGCGCTCGCAGGCGGTGGGGATTCTGATGTCCAGTTTGCATCTGGACATGAAGGACATTCAGCACGGTGAGCCGGACGGTCACATGACTTCTGCGTGCGCGGACTGGTAGTCACGTGACTCTGGTCAGGTTTGAGTCGGGCGGATCGCTTGCGGTCACCAGTGGGTCGAGGTGAACGTGAAGCTGGAGGTTTTGTTCATGTGTGTTTCCTGTTTTCCTCCGGCTCCTTCATTTGAATGCTCGTCTGGGCATTGACGTGTGTGTGAGTCGAAGGCATTCTCTGTGAGGCAGCGAGTGTTTCCTGATCTCCTGATAGCCTGCAGGTCCACAACAAATCAGATGGACCCTGAACGTGAATGAACTCCAGCTCTCAAATAACTCCGCTGTGTTTTATTCAGTCATTCACGCCGGACGACACACACACACTCAATTTTAACTAGTGTTAGTGACGCGATTAGACTTATCACTAAACTTTTTTTATTTTTATACATTTTATTTATTGGTGTCACTCAAGGACACCTTACAAAATCCAATAAAACACATTCAGCAACAAACATTAAATCCCATAAAAGCCTGCCTGAACAGATCAGTTCAAATGTGAGGTTTAAAGACGAACTGTTGCGAACTTAAACAGGAAGTGAGTTCCATAAATGGCGAGCCGCTGAACCAAAAGCTCGAGAGCCGTGGACCAAATCTTTAACCTGATTATTTAGAGGAACAGAGCAGTTATCTATTACCACAGAAGATATATGTGACTTAGATATTGTATTTCTTAAACCAACAAGACGAATTTCTGTTTGAGAAAATTACTTGAAAACCACATTTTTTTTATTGACTTAAGCATTCACCAAGAGCAGAAGAGGGAATCCTTGAAGGTTTAGAAGTGGGGCGTTATCAGCATAACGAAGAAAATGTCATATTTCCTAAAGATGATGCCAATTGGTATAAGAATAAAGATAAACGAAAGAGGTCCTAAAACAGAGCCCTGGGGAACACCAGTGACACTATACACTCTCAGAAAAAAGGGTACAAAAGCTGTTACTGGGGCGGTACCTTTTCAAAAGGTACACTTTTGTACCCAACGGCTGCATTTTGGTACCTTAGTGGTACATATTAGCACCTAAAATTGACATTTTACCACCTAAAAATGACATATTACCTCATGAAATTGACATATTAGCACCTAAAATGTACATATTAGCACCTAAAATATACATATTAACACTTAAAATGTACATATTAGCACTTCAGAAGTACATATTAGCACCTAAAATGTACATATTAGCACTTCAGAAGTACATATTAGTACCTAAAATGTACATATTACCACCTAAAATGGACATATTAGCTCATGAAATTGACACATCCTTAATTGGACATATTAGCACCAAAAATGTACATATTGGCACCTAAAATGTTCATATTAACACTTAAAATGTACATATTAGCACTGAAAATGTACATATTAACACCTAAAATGTACTTATTAGCTCATGAAATGGTCAAAAGTTTACCTTTTGAAAAGGTACAGCCCCAGTGATAACTTTTGTACCTTTTTTCTGAGAGTGTAGGTGGTTTTGGTATAAACCGAGTTGTACAGATTGAGTGCGGTCCGTGAGATGGGAGCGAAAGAGTATAGACTGGGAAATGGTATCAAATGCTGCACGAAGATCAAGATGTTTAAGTTTTGGAGAAAACGTGACACCCACTCAACTTTTCTTGTAAGTCGCCAGCCATTTTCATTACTTTTATTAAACTTTATGGCCCCCAAAAAATTTTGTAGTATGAATATCTGAACATGCAAAAGAAAAGAGGACTGCTGTTAAACAACAAAATGTTTTATTCTACCTTCATGCATGCTTTATATCAACATTTAAAGTGGGTAAGTTAAATAAAAAAGCAACTTATTAAACAAAAATCTTAGAAAATCACGAGTCCGTCCACATCTAAAAGCATCCTGTTGATCGTACCGGGTCGATCTGTAACATCAGGAGAGTTTGATTAATACGCTGTTGAATGTTTGGTTTTTACATGTAGGATGAGGATGATTTCTGTCTGTTTCTGTGTGTCCAGCGATCCTGAATCTGGATAATACTGTAGTTGATCTGGAGACGTTACAGGCCCTCTATGAGAACGTAAGCAGAGTACACATCTCTCTCTTACACACACACACACACTCTCTAATCAGCTTTATTAGCATGACTCTGTAGCACAATGCACACACATATGTATAGATCATGTAATATGTAGCATAAATAAATATATTAAATTCATCTGAATATATGAAGCAGGTCTAAACATTTGGGTACACTTCAGTTTAGGCTCCAATTCTCACTAGACAACTATTTGTGTATTATCATGCACATTAATATGATATTGGCTGTTTATTAGTACTTATAATGCATTATTCTGCATGGCCAGTGGATGCGGTGAAAGCTAAAGTGATTACACTGAGACTTTTGACCATCATACATAAATGTAGATGTTAGTTTTATTCTTTCAGGTTGTTCTCCAGAAGCATCTCTAGTGTTTTCCAGTTATAAACGAGGAGTGTGTGTTGAAATGCTGTTGTGTGTTTTCAGAGAGCCCTGCAAGATGAGCTGGACAAAATCGAGAAACACGTCAAATCCTCGAAAGACAAAGAAGGAACCAAACCTCTGGACAAACCCGAGCAGTGAGGACCAAAACACTCGCATATAGAAACATTAAAGTCATTAATGTTCATAAAACAGCCAAAGACAGCTTTAACTAAAGATTCAACTAGATTTAATTTCCACAGTGAACAAATAATGTTATTTTACATTTAGGCCTAATTATTCATTTTTGTTCCTGAATACCACTGTTAGACTTTATAACTTTGTTATTTAGTATTCATCTCTGCTTGTCATTTGTGTATTTGTTCTTATTTTATTATTGACTGTTCACTTGCTTTTAATAATATGCGAATGTTACCAGTTTGGCTTCAAGCAATAAATGAAAAGCAAAGTTAAACCCCACCATATATAAGTTGTAAATGACCCGAACATTTTTTGATTTGTGAATTTTGTGATTCATTCTACCAGTAATTGTAACCACTGTTATAATGAATCCTAAGATAATTGTATTAAAATGCATTTAGAATGCATGATCTGCAGGATATAAAGGTTTGTTATCTGGGAATGAGTCAGGTGACCTCTTTATTTCTTTAATGCAGATCTGTTTGAATGAATAGCCCAAAATGCTTAAGACCTTTTTATTTTTTTTTTTTTTTGCGCACAGGTTTCTCCATCAGCTCTCCCAGATTCCTGATTTCTCCGGACGAGTCTTCTGCATCCTCTTTCAGTCGACCTTCTCCGAATGCATCTCGTCTGTTCAGCGCAAACTCCAGATTCTGCAGAGAGTCTGCAAGGTACGGCAAACACACACTCAGCACGACAACAGACCGCTGGATCACTGCGATTCTGTCCAATTCTTAATCAAGCTTCTTGATTCTTTGTAATGATTCAGTTGAACCAATTGTTGAATCTAATGTGAATCAAACACTGGAATCATTGGTCTGAATCAGGCAGACAAGTTGTTTGCTCACTGAAACAACTTGGATGACTCACTTGCTCACTGAATTGATTCAGATGACTCACTTGCTCACTGAAACAACTTGGATGACTCACTTGCTCACTGAATTGACTCAGATGACTCACTTGCTCACTGAATTGACTCACTTACTCACTGAAACAACTCAGATGACTCACTTGCTCACTGAATTGACTCAGATGACTCACTTGCTCACTGAATTGACTCGGATGACTCACTTGCTCACTGAAACGACTCAGATGACTCACTTGCTCACTGAATTGACTCAGATGACTCACTTGCTCACTGAATTGACTCAGATGACTCACTTGCTCACTGAAACGACTCAGATGACTCACTTGCTCACTGAAACGACTCAGATGACTCACTTGCTCACTGAATTGACTCAAATGACTCACTTGCTCACTGAATTGACTCAAATGACTCACTTGCTCACTGAATTGACTCAGATGACTCACTTGCTCACTGAAACAACTCAGATGACTCACTTGCTCACTGAATTGACTCACTTGCTCACTGAAACGACTCAGATGACTCGCTTGCTCACTGAAACGACTCAGATGACTCACTTGCTCACTGAATTGACTTAGATGACTCACTTGCTCACTGAATTGACTCAGATGACTCACTTGCTCACTGAATTGACTCACTTGTTCACTGAAACGACTCAGATGACTCACTTGCTCACTGAATTGACTCAGATGACTCACTTGCTCACTGAGTCGACTCAAATGACTCACTTGCTCACTGAAACGACTCAGATGACTCGCTTGCTCACTGAAACGACTCAGATGACTCACTTGCTCACTGAATTGACTCAGATGACTCACTTGCTCACTGAATTGACTCGGATGACTCACTTGCTCACTGAATTGACTCAAATGACTCACTTGCTCATTGAATTGACTCAGATGACTCACTTGCTCACTGAATTGGCTCAGATGACTCACTTGCTCACTGAATTGACTCAGATTACTCACTTGCTCACTGAATTGACTCTGATGACTCACTTGCTCACTGAATTGACTCAGATGACTCAGTTGCTCACTGAAACGACTCAGATGACTCACTTGTTCACTGAAACGACTCAGATGACTCACTTGCTCGCTGAATTGACTCATATGACTCACTTGTTCACTGAATTGACTCAGATGAATCACTTGCTCACTTAATTGACTCACTTGCTCACTGAGTCGACTCAAATTACTCTAGATGAATTGTGAGTTTGGCCAGCAGTTTTGGTAAGCAGTCACTGAATCGACTCAGATGATTGGCTCTGCTCTGATGTTGTTTTGTTTAATAGTTTCAGGGTTGTTTCAGTCGGTGTCCACTCATGAAAAACACACTCATGCCACGCCGGAGGTCTCAAATTTGGAATAATTATGATTTTTTTTTAATTGTTTCTGAGAGTCTCTTCTGCTCAGCTGCATTTATCTGATCAAAATTAGAGTAAAACAGTGAAATATTATTCTAATGTAAATCATCCGTTGTCTATGTGATATACTGTCATTTATTCCTGTGATCAAAGCTGAATTTATCATCATTACATGACCCTTCACAAATCACTCTAATATGATGATAGTCGGTATTAATACTTGTGTTTTAAACCCCCGTCCTTGAGTAAACACTGATTCTGTCTTCGTTCTGACATCACACACACACACACATGGTTCTGGATCCGTGTTTCTGTGCTCCCTCAGGCTCTTCAGAGCGGTTCTGGAGTCCTGAAGATTCTTGGTTTAGTTTTGGCGTTTGGTAATTTCATGAATGGAGGGAATCGAACCCGAGGTCAAGCAGACGGTTTTACCCTGGACATCCTGCCCAAACTCAAGGACGTCAAGAGCAGCGTAAGACTCACACACACTCACACACCACATATCATATGCACTGTCACGTGCTCACACACACTTTGTAACTGGTTTGATCAGCTGACTTCTGTCCTCTGGTGTTCAGGACAACAGTAAGAGTCTGCTGGTGTACATCGTGTCGTACTACCTGAGGCACTTTGATGAGGTGAGGTTCATATATGATGCTCTCACAGCACAGCGTAATCTTTACTCGTCTTCAGTGTGTGTGTGTGTGTGTGTTTCAGGACGCGGGCAGGGAGACGTGTGTGTTTCCGCTCCCAGAACCCCAAGACCTCTTCCAGGCCTCTCAGATGAAGTTTGAGGACTTGACTAAAGATCTGCTGAGACTCCGGAAAGATCTGCGAGGTAAAGTTAACCCCCCTCACACAGGCCTGAGGTCAGCTGGTAATGGGCCTGGAAGCTGTTAACACTTGTGAAATGGTTTGTGCTTTTTATTGTTCCGCTTTAACGCAGTTCCTCAATTATTATTATTTTTAATTGACGTTTGTTTCATGTTGAAAACAAATGAAAGTGTGACACGTCGGATGTGTATATGACTGTGGTCCTGTTTCCCAGCATGCACTGCTCAGGTGGAGAAGGTGTGCTCGGTGTCGACGAAGGAGCACCTGCAGCCCTTTAAAGACCAGATGGAGACGTTCGTCAGCGAAGGTGAGCGACTCCTTCGGCTCGCTGGTGTGGGTGAAGGGGATTCTGGGATATTTCCTGTCGGTGGGACAGATCGCCAGCACTGGAGACACACACACACACACACACACACTTACGGCCTGATGTCAGATGATTTAACGGCTGCTTCTCCTCGGGCTTCATTTACACAGCGTGATTCCCTCTTCCCAGACTCTTTTTCTGGACTTCTGGAACAGAGGCTTCTGGGAAACTTTAACGATCTCGGACTGTCATCTTTACAGCTCAAATCGAAGTCGTTTCATATTTGATAATTAACTGTAATTTATTTCTGTGAAGCCGCTGTCAGTAAACTCACACGGAGAGGTTTGAACATTACAGATTATGAATATTGATTTCTTCTTTTTACAGCAAAAACTGAGCTGGAGTGTCAAGAGAAGCAACTCAGTGAAACCCACAAAATGTAAGAAGTCATTTTTGCCATTACACTTTGGCAGTTTTTTTTTTGGCATTTTGGCAGTTTTTGAAGCTGTAATTTTTTTTTCTATTTAAAAAAAAAAAAAAAGAATTAGCAAAGTAAAGACGTTTGTTTCCTATAAAGCAATTCTACTAAATTAAACATTTTTTTATTTTATATAAAATATCCATCCATCCATCCAACATCTTTCCGCTTGTATATAAAATTTGTATTTCACAATTTTTGGTTATCTAACATCTAACCTAGTTAATTAATTTATTTTAGCGGCTCGATTTTTGTGATATCAATATTTAAAGTAGCGTTTCCATGGTAACGCAGTTTCCGATTTAAAGACATTTTTTTTGCAGGATGAATTTTGAATGTTTAAATTTAATGACGCCTATTATGATGATTACTAAAATATGTGATGATGGGCAATTACAGAAACTGACAGTTAATTGGCGTCACTAAATTATTTTCTTCCTTTCTTAAGAATTAAGTTCATATTTTTTATTGCCAAAAGCATTTAAGAATATTCATGTTTTTTTTTTTTTTTTTTTTTTTTTTTTTTTTTTTTTATAAAGACAAAACCAAAACGTGTCATTTTCTTCTTGAGGACATTTTATGAACTAAAAATTTGTTTAAAATTCTTAACATTTTATATATATATATATATATAAAGTTATAATTATTTATATATAGTTTATATATATATATATAAATTATATATATATATATATATATATATATATATAAAAAATGTTAAGAATTTTAAACAAATTTTTATATATAATTTTTATAAATATATATATAATTATTTATATATAGTTTATATATATATTTATAAAATTATATATATATATATATATATATATATACATATAAATAATTATATATATATTTATTTTTTTTACGAACGTACATCACCCTGCCAACCACTCTTTACACCGGCAAACAGTTTCTATATCCTTCAGAAAAAGAAAAAAATCCTTCTTTTTGTTAGTTTTGGTTTCCACTTGGAATTAGCGGGAGATGTTCTGGTCAATCCATGATGAATTGTTGTGTCCTGATGTCCAGCATCTCTCTGAAAGCGCTGTGTGTGTGTGTGTGTCGCAGGTTCCTGGATCTGTGTGTGTTCTTCTCGGTCAAGGCCAAAGGCGGAGAGAAAGAGGTTTCTCCAAACACCTTCTTCTCCGTGTGGCACGAGTTCTCCAGCGACTTTAAAGACACCTGGAAGAAGGAGAACAAGGTCATCCTGCAGGAGAGGTACGTGTGTGTGTGTGTGTGTGCGGTTCGTCCTCTCCATAACCTGTGCCATGTGTTTGATATTAGGGTATATCTGCCGCGTTCGGATTGGCCCTGAAAGCGAGAGTGCTCCGATGAACCCTGTGTGTTTGTGTAACCCCGCTAATGCAGAGAGTACGACGCGGTGCGCTAGCTTCCAGTGGAGCGATGGAGCGTCGCGATAGCACACACACACACACACACACACACACTCGAGCCCTTCAGCTCTTCATTATTCATGAGGACCGAATCTCCACATTTGTCCTCATACACTCTC
Source organism: Cyprinella venusta (assembly GCA_038021265.1). Lineage (NCBI taxonomy): Eukaryota > Metazoa > Chordata > Actinopteri > Cypriniformes > Leuciscidae > Cyprinella > Cyprinella venusta. Next base: position 356,148 of record CM075877.1, on the reverse strand, counting down.
AGGCCTCTCACTCTCACTCACACACACACACACACACACACACACACACACACACTCGAGCCCTTCAGCTCTTCATTATTCATGAGGACTGAATCTCCACATTTGTCCTCATACACTCTCAGGCCTCTCACTCACACACACACACACTCGCTCTCTCTCACTCACACACACACTCACTCACTCACTCACTCACTCACTCACTCACTCACTCACTCACTCACTCACTCACACACACACTCACTCACTCACTCACTCACTCACTCACTCGCTCACTCACTCACTCACTCACTCACTCACTCACTCACTCACTCACTCACTCACACACACACTCACTCACTCACTCACTCACTCACTCACTCGCTCACTCACTCACGCTTCTTGCTTCTTCATTGAATTTTGTTCATTTATTCTTCCCTTTAATAGATATTTTCTTATTTATTTATGTGAGTTGTGTGTGTGTGTGGCGTGGCGGTGTTTTACACCAGTTCAGATTTTATTTTCTATTTTTTATATTAGTTTAGTTCTTTTTATTGAGTTCATTTATTTATTTTTTATATTTTTGTATTTATTCTTTTTTTTGTTGTTGATTTTTGTATTGATCCCTTGTTTTTTTTCTTTTTATTTATTATATTTCGATTTTATGTATTTTTATATTCCTTTCTTTTATTTATTTTTTGATAGTTTAATTTTCCTTTTTTAGATTTACCTTTATTTTTATTTAATAAATAAAAATAATATAATATAATTTATTTATGTAATTCTTGTCTTTTTTTTTTCTTCTTCTTTTTTCATTAGTTTTATTATAATACAAATTATGAATTATTTCTTAGATTTTTTTTTTGTTCATTTATAATTTTAGGAATTTTTGTACTGAGTTATTTCTCCGTTCTCGTCCTCTGGCGAGTGTGTGTCCGCTGATGGTTTAGTCCCGTGTCTGCTGTGTGCGGCAGGAAGTGATGCGGGCTCCGCAGACGCTCCATGTTTGGTCAGGTGTCGCGGTCCGGAGACGTGCGGCTCTGTTCCGGGTGTCTCTCGCCCTTTACCCATAATTCCCCCTGCTGTAAACATGTCCAGCTTGTAGAGCCAAATCCATCACCTGCTGGAAGTGTGTGCTCTGCGCTTCTGCGAGCGTCGCTGTGTGTGTGTGTGTGTGTGTGTTGACTGGTTTGCCTCTGCTGTTTCCTCAGGTTGAAGGCGGCGGAGGAGTGTTTCCGACAGGTCAAAGAGAAGGCCACGTACAGCGTCAAACCCAAACACGCGTCTGGAATCGTAAGTCACCATTTATTTACAGTATCTCTGTCTTTTCTCACACACACACACACACACACACTTATCCAGCGTGAATAATACTCAAATTGAAACAGTGTCTGCCGAATGCATTTGAATATTCACTTCATCAGTAATTCGTTCTAACTTCCTGCGTAGAATTGTAACTAATTATCATAATGTCCGCCTGTGGTCCTGATTGGCTGAGCAGCGTGTCTTAGCTCCGCCCTCAAACACTAGTGTATCTGAGTTGGGCTCGTGTTGTTCATGATTCGGTGAAACCCACGCCGTCCTCACTGTTCGCATCACTGTGATCAAGAGCTGAGAGTCCGTTCTGACCAATCACAGCAGAGCAGCTCTCAGAGAGGCGGGGCTTAGAGTGTCTTAGAGTGTTCATGACTGTTCAGGAGACTCTAAAACAACATCAGTAGCTTTTAAAACAGCGTAACGTCATTTTAATAATGAAATTGTTGTTTTTTTGTGTCCCTCAGAAAGCAAAGTTGGGTATGAAGATCTGAGACGTCTGATGAAGGAACGAACGCTCTTGCTGTTCGATCTTTAACTCGCTCTCGCACACACAGCTTCAGTGTTACTTCTGCCGTACGGACACAGGAAGTGATCAGCCCTCAGAATGTGATGTCACATCCTGTGCGCTCACGAACATAGCAGATGAATTCCCACAATCCCCGCTGAAGTTCTCAACGCCATCCGAGGAAAAAAAGCGTCTTTTATTTTTAATAAAGAACAGGGAACGAGAAATCTGGACGTGTGAACGTCAGCATTGAAGCGTCACGCGCTTTTAATCAGCAGTTCAACATGTCCAAAGCACAGCCCAGCCTACAGGACCCGGGAGAGACACCCCATGTGAAGAGGACGGAGGAAACGGTGAACGTTCAGGAAATCAACTCAGTGTTTTTGTGAAATTATGCAAGATTGTTTTGCGCATCCACACACACACACACACACTCACTAAAGTATTTAAAGATGATGTTTTTTAAACGAATGTAAATGTTATTAGCATCTTTATGTAGCGTTGCCGTTTGTTTTTAGCATGTCCGTGTGGGAGGCCGGATCCGTCCGCGCTGCGTGTGCAATAACTGTTTGTATCCGAACGTTTTGAGAAGACTGTAATTTATGTAAAATAAAGCGATTAATAATTTCAGACATTTGAATTTATTTCACTCGATTAAAGATTTTCTTCATCCAGTGTTTAAGTTTCATATTTAATCTGGCTTTTTTTCTATATTGCTGTTCAGGTTTAATTTGTCTTTTAGTTTTGGTTTATTTCCAGTTTATAATCTCAGTGCTTCAATTGAAATGTATTGAAGTTAAAGGGTTAGTTCATCCAAAAATGAAAATTCTGTCAGTATTTCCTCACCCTCGTGTTGTTCCAAACCTCTATGTGTTTATTTGTTCTGCTCAACACAAAGGAAGAGATCTGGAAGAATGTTTTAATCAAACACATCTCATTCCCCATTGACTACCATAGGAAAAAATACATACTATAATAGTCAATGGGGAATGAGATGTGTTTGATTAAAATATTCTTTCAAATCTGTTCCTTTGTGTTGAGCAGAACAAATAAACACATAGAGGTTTGGAACAACACGAGGGTGAGGAAATACTGACAGAATTTTCATTTTTGGGTGAACTAACCCAATTTCCAGCTAATATTTAATTTCAGTGAGCAGAAATGAGTTTAAAAGCTCCAGTTCCTGATAATTTAGATCTGTTACAGACTTTCCCTCAAAATCAGCAAACACAAATCTGCAGATTTACATCTGGTGTACTGGAGAATACTGGGGTGTATCTTGTACAGTCAATGGAGTATACTGGAGTTACTCTCAAACAACTTTCACTCAAAAACTAAATTTCACTCGGAAACGGCAAGTAACAATGCAGCAAAAAGACAAACTGTGGTTTCATGTAAAACTCCAATGATCTTAGTTGTATTAACTTTAAAGAAGAACTGCTTTACATCACTCACAATAGACTATAGTTTTAATATGGACTTAAGTTGTTTCTCTACATACACACATATAGATACTTCTGTGGTTCTATAGAATCTCTATAACCAGTTTGAATGCTCAGGAGAAAAAAGAGAAGAGGAGAAATTATAGCATAATACTGTCATGTTTCAGACACTTTTAACCAAAATGATCAACATTGCATTTCAAGCTACACATTTACATTCTCACCAGTTCTTGCTTTCCCTGGGAATCGAACCCTTGACCGTGGCGTTGCCAGTGCTCTGCTGTCTGAGCTCCAGGAAAGCAATAGCTAACTTTAGTTTGATCTTTAACTAACTCCATGTCAAATCACTCTCATTAGAGGCTTAGTGACTGACTGTTAGTCTCAATGTCTGAAGAGTGCAACCACACAAGGGAACCCAAGAGAAAGGTTCTGCACACAGTATGAAGCCGTGGATACACTTATATGATGGATAGATGCACTTTTATGATGATAGATGCACTTTTATGATTGATAGATACACTTTTATGATGATAGATGCACTTTTATGATGAATAGATGCACTTTTATGATGATAGATCCACTTTTATGATGATAGATGCACTTTTATGATGATAGATGCACTTTTATGATGAATAGATGCACTTTTATGATGATAGATCCACTTTTATGATGATAGATGCACTTTTATGATGATAGATGCACTTTTATGATGATAGATCCACTTTTATGATGATAGATGCACTTTTATGATGATAGATGCACTTTTATGATGGATAGATGCACTTTTATGATGACAGATGCACTTTTATGATGATAGATGCACTTTTATGATGGATAGATGCACTTTTATGATGATAGATGCACTTTTATGATAGATGCACTTTTATGATGGATAGATGCACTTTTATGATGATAGATGCACTTTTATGGTGATAGATGCACTTTTATGATGGACAGATGCACTTTTATGATGATAGATCCACTTTTATGATGATAGATCCACTTTTATGATGATAGATGCACTTTTATGATGATAGATGCACTTTTATGATGGATAGATGCACTTTTATGATGATAGATGCACTTTTATGATGACAGATGCACTTTTATGATGATAGATGCACTTTTATGATGATAGATACACTTTTATGATGGATAGATGCACTTTTATGATGATAGATGCACTTTTATGATGGATAGATGCACTTTTATGATGATAGATGCACTTTTATGGTGATAGATGCACTTTTATGATGGACAGATGCACTTTTATGATGATAGATGCACTTTTATGATGATGGATACACTTTTATGATGACAGATGCACTTTTATGATGATAGATGCACTTTTATGATGATGGATGCACTTTTATGATGATAGATCCACTTTTATGATGGACAGATGCACTTTTATGATGATGGATACACTTTTATGATGACAGATGCACTTTTATGATGATAGATGCACTTTAATGATGATAGATGCACTTTTATGATGATAGATGCACTTTTATGATGGATAGATGCACTTTTATGATGATAGATGCACTTTAATGATGATAGATGCACTTTTATGATGATAGATGCACTTTTATGATGACAGATGCACTTTTATGATGATAGATGCACTTATATGATGGATAGATGCACTTTTATGATGGACAGATGCACTTTAATGATGGACAGATGCACTTTAATGATGATAGATGCACTTATATGATGGATAGATGCACTTTTATGGTGATAGATGCACTTATATGATGGATAGATGCACTTTTATGATGGACAGATGCACTTTTATGATGATGGATGCACTTTTATGGACTTCAAAACAGAAACGGCAACTTTAAAGCTTGGAAGACTTGAGAGTGAGTAAATCATGGGTTAATTTTCATTTCTGTGTGACTATCCCTTTAAGAGAGTACCAGGTTATGTATTTATACAGTGTGAAGCCGCTGAGGTTCTCTTCTGAGAGTGTGTTCTGGATGGCGTGTCAGACACCATCAGTGTTCAGTGTCTCTGAGCTCAGATCAGCCCCAGTGAACGCTCACAGCTTGCCGGCCTCGGACACGCTGACGGACATGCAGCGGCACTGCTTGACCCGCGGGATCTTGCGGAACCGGACGGGCGGGTGCAGGTCGGGACACTCCAGCTCCACCGTGAGGCTGGTGAAGCGCTGCGGCCGGCAGAAGGCGCACGACTGGAACGACTCCTGCTCCTTGCGCACGTGCCGCGGGATGTAGAAGGAGTTGCACTGGCCGTAGCAGAAGCGGTTGATGATGGTGCGGCTCCGGCACGAGTCCTGGCTGACCGTCTGACGCAGCGGCTGAGTCTTACACCAGTCGCTCCGCAGGTACTGCCGCTCCGTCACAACCAGCGCTTCCTGGCTGGACGCCAGCAATTCCTGTCCGCGCCGGTTCGAGGCGTTGGAGCTGGGCTTGTAGGGCGACGGGATGGAGGAGTGCGGACGGTTCTTAAGGCCGGCGGAGACGTACAGCGCACCGGAGAGGAGCAGCAACAGCGCCACCTTACAGCTCATCCTGCAACACACACCAGAGACACCAGTTACACACACACACTCTTACAGCTCATCCTGCAACAGACAAAGAAGAGATACCAGTTACACACACACTGTCCCAAACACTCACACCAGTGTCCAATTCCATTTAATCATTTAGCAGAAGCTTTAATCCAAAGTGACTTACAGATGAGGAGAGCAATACAAGCACAAGAGCGCAACAGTAACGAGTCTGTTATAGCCAAGTACACACAGCAAGTTTTAAAATATATATATAGCAATTACACACTGCAGATGTTAAGATAAAAAGTAACTTTTTAGGGAGTAACTCAATAGGGTGTAACTACTTTTGTTACCCAATATTGTAACACGTTACTTATGTTAACATTAGTAATGTTCTACACTGATTCAGACGCTGACTTTATTTCATACCTAATTTTACAAATCATAACATCTAATGACTCATATTAAAATACCACACACACACACACACACACACACACACACACACCTAAAAGATTATAAGGAACATCATACTGATACTGTGTTTGACCCATTTATGCCATTATAAATATCTCGATATCTCGGCTCTGGAAGGGTCTAGAGCCTCCATTTTTGCGCGCTGGTCGAAGTCTCGTGGCCCTCTGTCAGAATCCAGAGTTTCAAGAAGATCGGAGGGGGTCAAAATTTCGGCCAAAAACGACAGTGTTACCCCTTATGTTTTTTTTTTCAGGTCAAAACTTTGACATCCGATATCTCGGCTCTGGAAGGATCTAGAGCCTCCATTTTTGCGCGCTTGTCGAAGTCTCGTGGCCCTCTGTCAGAATCCAGATTTTCAAGAAGATCGGAGGGGATCAAAATTTCGGCCAAAAACGACAGTGTTACCCCTTATGTTTTTTTTTTTTCGGGTCAAAACTTTGACATCCGATATCTCGGCTCTGGAAGGGTCTAGAGCCTCCATTTTTGCGCGCTGGTCGAAGTCTCGTGGCCCTCTGTCAGAATCCAGAGTTTCAAGAAGATCGGAGGGGGTCAAAATTTCGGCCAAAAAAAAAAATGACAGTTTTACCCCTTATGTTTTTTTTTTCAGATCAAAACTTTGACATCCGATATCTCGGCTCTGGAAGGGTCTAGAGCCTCCATTTTTGTGCGCTGGTCGAAGTCTCATGGCCCTCTGTCAGAATCCAGAGTTTCAAGAAGATCGGAGGGGGTCAAAATTTCGGCCAAAAAAAAAAATGACAGTTTTACCCCTTATGTTTTTTTTTTCTGGTCAAAACTTTGACGTCTGATATCTCGGCTCTGGAAGGGTCTAGAGCCTCCATTTTTGCGCGCTTGTCGAAGTCTCGTGGCCCTCTGTCAGAATCCAGAGTTTCAAGAAGATCGGAGGGGGTCAAATTTTCGGCCAAAAACGACAGTGTTACCCCTTATGTTTTTTTTTTCAGGTCAAAACTTTGACATCCGATATCTCGGCTCTGGAAGGGTCTAGAGCCTCCATTTTTGCGCGCTGGTCGAAGTCTCGTGGCCCTCTGTCAGAATCCAGAGTTTCAAGAAGATCGGAGGGGGTCAAAATTTCGGCCAAAAACGACAGTGTTACCCCTTATGTTTTTTTTTTCAGGTCAAAACTTTGACATCCGATATCTCGGCTCTGGAAGGATCTAGAGCCTCCATTTTTGCGCGCTTGTCGAAGTCTCGTGGCCCTCTGTCAGAATCCAGATTTTCAAGAAGATCGGAGGGGATCAAAATTTCGGCCAAAAACGACAGTGTTACCCCTTATGTTTTTTTTTTTTCGGGTCAAAACTTTGACATCCGATATCTCGGCTCTGGAAGGGTCTAGAGCCTCCATTTTTGCGCGCTGGTCGAAGTCTCGTGGCCCTCTGTCAGAATCCAGAGTTTCAAGAAGATCGGAGGGGGTCAAAATTTCGGCCAAAAAAAAAAATGACAGTTTTACCCCTTATGTTTTTTTTTTCAGATCAAAACTTTGACATCCGATATCTCGGCTCTGGAAGGGTCTAGAGCCTCCATTTTTGTGAGCTGGTCGAAGTCTCATGGCCCTCTGTCAGAATCCAGAGTTTCAAGAAGATCGGAGGGGGTCAAAATTTCGGCCAAAAAAAAAAATGACAGTTTTACCCCTTATGTTTTTTTTTTCTGGTCAAAACTTTGACGTCTGATATCTCGGCTCTGGAAGGGTCAAGAGCCTCCATTTTTGCGCGCTGGTCGAAGTCTCGTGGCCCTCTGTCAGAATCCAGAGTTTCAAGAAGATCGGAGGGGGTCAAATTTTCGGCCAAAAACGACAGTGTTACCCCTTATGTTTTTTTTTCAGGTCAAAACTTTGACATCCGATATCTCGGCTCTGGAAGGGTCTAGAGCCTCCATTTTTGCGCGCTGGTCGAAGTCTCGTGGCCCTCTGTCAGAATCCAGAGTTTCAAGAAGATCGGAGGGGGTCAAATTTTCGGCCAAAAACGACAGTGTTACCCCTTATGTTTTTTTTTCAGGTCAAAACTTTGACATCCGATATCTCGGCTCTGGAAGGGTCTAGAGCCTCCATTTTTGCGTGCTGGTCGAAGTCTCGTGGCCCTCTGTCAGAATCCAGAGTTTCAAGAAGATCGGAGGGGGTCAAAATTTCGGCCAAAAACGACAGTGTTACCCCTTATGTTTTTTTTTTCGGGTCAAAACTTTGACATCCGATATCTCGGCTCTGGAAGGGTCTAGAGCCTCCATTTTTGCGCGCTTGTCGAAGTCGCGTGGCCCTCTGTCAGAATCCAGAGTTTCAAGAAGATCGGAGGGGGTCAAATTTTCGGCCAAAAACGACAGTGTTACCCCTTATGTTTTTTTTTTCAGGTCAAAACTTTGACATCCGATATCTCGGCTCTGGAAGGGTCTAGAGCCTCCATTTTTGCGCGCTGGTCGAAGTCTCGTGGCCCTCTGTCAGAATCCAGAGTTTCAAGAAGATCGGAGGGGGTCAAAATTTAGGCCAAAAACGACAGTGTTACCCCTTATGTTTTTTTTTCAGGTCAAAACTTTGACATCCGATATCTCGGCTCTGGAAGGGTCTAGAGCCTCCATTTTTGCGCGCTTGTCGAAGTCTCGTGGCCCTCTGTCAGAATCCAGAGTTTCAAGAAGATCGGAGGGGGTCAAATTTTCGGCCAAAAACGACAGTGTTACCCCTTATGTTTTTTTTTTCAGGTCAAAACTTTGACATCCGATATCTCGGCTCTGGAAGGGTCTAGAGCCTCCATTTTTGCGCGCTGGTGGAAGTCTCATGGCCCTCTGTCAGAATCCAGAGTTTCAAGAAGATCGGAGGGGGTCAAAATTTCGGCCAAAAACGACAGTGTTACCCCTTATGTTTTTTTTTCAGGTCAAAACTTTGACATCCGATATCTCGGCTCTGGAAGGGTCTAGAGCCTCCATTTTTGCGCGCTGGTGGACGTCTCGTGGCCCTCTGTCAGAATCCAGAGTTTCAAGAAGATCGGAGGGGGTCAAATTTTCGGCCAAAAACGACAGTGTTACCCCTTATGTTTTTTTTTCGGGTCAAAACTTTGACATCCGATATCTCGGCTCTGGAAGGGTCTATAGCCTCCATTTTTGGGCGCTGGTCGAAGTCTCGTGGCCCTCTGTCAGAATCCAGAGTTTCAAGAAGATCGGAGGGGGTCAAAATTTCGGCCAAAAACGACAGTGTTACCCCTTATGTTTTTTTTTTCAGGTCAGAACTTTGACATCCGATATCTCGGCTCTGGAAGGGTCTAGAGCCTCCATTTTTGCGCGCTGGTCGAAGTCTCGTGGCCCTCTGTCAGAATCCAGAGTTTCAAGAAGATCGGAGGGGGTCAAAATTTCGGCCAAAAACGACAGTGTTACCCCTTATGTTTTTTTTTCTGGTCAAAACTTTGACATCCGATATCTCGGCTCTGGAAGGGTCTAGAGCCTCCATTTTTGCGCGCTTGTCGAAGTCTCGTGGCCCTCTGTCAGAATCCAGAGTTTCAAGAAGATCGGAGGGGGTCAAATTTTCGGCCAAAAACGACAGTGTTACCCCTTATGTTTTTTTTTTCAGGTCAGAACTTTGACATCCGATATCTCGGCTCTGGAAGGGTCTAGAGCCTCCATTTTTGCACGCTGGTCGAAGTCTCGTGGCCCTCTGTCAGAATCCACAGTTTCAAGAAGATCGGAGGGGGGGTCAAAATTTCGGCCAAAAACGACAGTGTTACCCCTTATATTTTTTTTTCGGGTCAGAACTTTGACATCCGATATCTCGGCTCTGGAAGGGTCTAGAGCCTCCATTTTTGCACGCTGGTCGAAGTCTCGTGGCCCTCTGTCAGAATCCAGAGTTTCAAGAAGATCGGAGGGGGTCAAAATTTCGGCCAAAAACGACAGTGTTACCCCTTATATTTTTTTTCGGGTCAAAACTTTGACATCCGATATCTCGGCTCTGGAAGGGTCTAGAGCCTCCATTTTTGCGCGCTGGTCGAAGTCTCGTGGCCCTCTGTCAGAATCCAGAGTTTCAAGACGATCGGAGGGGTCAAAATTTCGGCCAAAAACGACAGTGTTACCCCTTATGTTTTTTTTTTCAGGTCAAAACTTTGACATCCGATATCTCGGCTCTGGAAGGGTCTAGAGCCTCCATTTTTGCGCGCTGGTCGAAGTCTCGTGGCCCTCTATCAGAATCCAGAGTTTCAAGAAGATCGGAGGGGGTCAAATTTTCGGCCAAAAACGACAGTGTTACCCCTTATGTTTTTTTTTTCAGGTCAAAACTTTGACATCCGATATCTCGGCTCTGGAAGGGTCTAGAGCCTCCATTTTTGCGCGCTGGTCGAAGTCTCGTGGCCCTCTGTCAGAATCCAGAGTTTCAAGAAGATCGGAGGGGGTCAAAATTTCGGCCAAAAACGACAGTGTTACCCCTTATGTTTTTTTTTCTGGTCAAAACTTTGACGTCTGATATCTCGGCTCTGGAAGGGTCTAGAGCCTCCATTTTTGCGCGCTGGTCGAAGTCTCGTGGCCCTCTGTCAGAATCCAGAGTTTCAAGAAGATCGGAGGGGGTCAAAATTTCGGCCAAAAACGACAGTGTTACCCCTTATGTTTTTTTTTCAGGTCAAAACTTTGACATCCGATATCTCTGCTCTGGAAGGGTCTAGAGCCTCCATTTTTGCGCGCTGGTCGAAGTCTCGTGGCCCTCTGTCAGAATCCAGAGTTTCAAGAAGATCGGAGGGGGTCAAAATTTAGGCCAAAAACGACAGTGTTACCCCTTATGTTTTTTTTTCAGGTCAAAACTTTGACATCCGATATCTCGGCTCTGGAAGGGTCTAGAGCCTCCATTTTTGCGCGCTTGTCGAAGTCTCGTGGCCCTCTGTCAGAATCCAGAGTTTCAAGAAGATCGGAGGGGGTCAAATTTTCGGCCAAAAACGACAGTGTTACCCCTTATGTTTTTTTTTTTCAGGTCAAAACTTTGACATCCGATATCTCGGCTCTGGAAGGGTCTAGAGCCTCCATTTTTGCGCGCTGGTGGAAGTCTCATGGCCCTCTGTCAGAATCCAGAGTTTCAAGAAGATCGGAGGGGGTCAAAATTTCGGCCAAAAACGACAGTGTTACCCCTTATGTTTTTTTTTCAGGTCAAAACTTTGACATCCGATATCTCGGCTCTGGAAGGGTCTAGAGCCTCCATTTTTGCGCGCTGGTGGACGTCTCGTGGCCCTCTGTCAGAATCCAGAGTTTCAAGAAGATCGGAGGGGGTCAAATTTTCGGCCAAAAACGACAGTGTTACCCCTTATGTTTTTTTTTCGGGTCAAAACTTTGACATCCGATATCTCGGCTCTGGAAGGGTCTATAGCCTCCATTTTTGGGCGCTGGTCGAAGTCTCGTGGCCCTCTGTCAGAATCCAGAGTTTCAAGAAGATCGGAGGGGGTCAAAATTTCGGCCAAAAACGACAGTGTTACCCCTTATGTTTTTTTTTTCAGGTCAGAACTTTGACATCCGATATCTCGGCTCTGGAAGGGTCTAGAGCCTCCATTTTTGCGCGCTGGTCGAAGTCTCGTGGCCCTCTGTCAGAATCCAGAGTTTCAAGAAGATCGGAGGGGGTCAAAATTTCGGCCAAAAACGACAGTGTTACCCCTTATGTTTTTTTTTCTGGTCAAAACTTTGACATCCGATATCTCGGCTCTGGAAGGGTCTAGAGCCTCCATTTTTGCGCGCTTGTCGAAGTCTCGTGGCCCTCTGTCAGAATCCAGAGTTTCAAGAAGATCGGAGGGGGTCAAATTTTCGGCCAAAAACGACAGTGTTACCCCTTATGTTTTTTTTTTCAGGTCAGAACTTTGACATCCGATATCTCGGCTCTGGAAGGGTCTAGAGCCTCCATTTTTGCACGCTGGTCGAAGTCTCGTGGCCCTCTGTCAGAATCCACAGTTTCAAGAAGATCGGAGGGGGGGTCAAAATTTCGGCCAAAAACGACAGTGTTACCCCTTATATTTTTTTTTCGGGTCAGAACTTTGACATCCGATATCTCGGCTCTGGAAGGGTCTAGAGCCTCCATTTTTGCACGCTGGTCGAAGTCTCGTGGCCCTCTGTCAGAATCCAGAGTTTCAAGAAGATCGGAGGGGGTCAAAATTTCGGCCAAAAACGACAGTGTTACCCCTTATATTTTTTTTCGGGTCAAAACTTTGACATCCGATATCTCGGCTCTGGAAGGGTCTAGAGCCTCCATTTTTGCGCGCTGGTCGAAGTCTCGTGGCCCTCTGTCAGAATCCAGAGTTTCAAGACGATCGGAGGGGTCAAAATTTCGGCCAAAAACGACAGTGTTACCCCTTATGTTTTTTTTTTCAGGTCAAAACTTTGACATCCGATATCTCGGCTCTGGAAGGGTCTAGAGCCTCCATTTTTGCGCGCTGGTCGAAGTCTCGTGGCCCTCTGTCAGAATCCAGAGTTTCAAGAAGATCGGAGGGGGTCAAAATTTCGGCCAAAAACGACAGTGTTACCCCTTATGTTTTTTTTTTTCAGGTCAAAACTTTGACATCCGATATCTCGGCTCTGGAAGGGTCTAGAGCCTCCATTTTTGCGCGCTGGTCGAAGTCTCGTGGCCCTCTGTCAGAATCCAGAGTTTCAAGAAGATCGGAGGGGGTCAAAATTTCGGCAAAAAACGACAGTGTTACCCCTTATGTTTTTTTTTCAGGTCAAAACTTTGACATCCAATATCTTGGCTCTGGAAGGGTCTAGAGCCTCCATTTTTGCGCGCTTGTCGAAGTCTCGTGGCCCTCTGTCAGAATCCAGAGTTTCAAGAAGATCGGAGGGGGTCAAATTTTCGGCCAAAAACGACAGTGTTACCCCTTATGTTTTTTTTCAGGTCAAAACTTTGACATCCGATATCTCGGCTCTGGAAGGGTCTAGAGCCTCCATTTTTGCGCGCTGGTCGAAGTCTCGTGGCCCTCTATCAGAATCCAGAGTTTCAAGAAGATCGGAGGGGGTCAAATTTTCGGCCAAAAACGACAGTGTTACCCCTTATGTTTTTTTTTTCAGGTCAAAACTTTGACATCCGATATCTCGGCTCTGGAAGGGTCTAGAGCCTCCATTTTTGCGCGCTGGTCGAAGTCTCGTGGCCCTCTGTCAGAATCCAGAGTTTCAAGAAGATCGGAGGGGGTCAAAATTTCGGCCAAAAACGACAGTGTTACCCCTTATGTTTTTTTTTCTGGTCAAAACTTTGACGTCTGATATCTCGGCTCTGGAAGGGTCTAGAGCCTCCATTTTTGCGCGCTGGTCGAAGTCTCGTGGCCCTCTGTCAGAATCCAGAGTTTCAAGAAGATCGGAGGGGGTCAAAATTTCGGCCAAAAACGACAGTGTTACCCCTTATGTTTTTTTTTCAGGTCAAAACTTTGACATCCGATATCTCTGCTCTGGAAGGGTCTAGAGCCTCCATTTTTGCGCGCTGGTCGAAGTCTCGTGGCCCTCTGTCAGAATCCAGAATTTCAAGAAGATCGGAGGGGGTCAAAATTTCGGCCAAAAAAAAAAATGACAGTTTTACCCCTTATGTTTTTTTTTTCAGATCAAAACTTTGACATCCGATATCTCGGCTCTGGAAGGGTCTAGAGCCTCCATTTTTGTGCGCTGGTCGAAGTCTCATGGCCCTCTGTCAGAATCCAGAGTTTCAAGAAGATCGGAGGGGGTCAAAATTTCGGCCAAAAAAAAAAATGACAGTTTTACCCCTTATGTTTTTTTTTTCTGGTCAAAACTTTGACGTCTGATATCTCGGCTCTGGAAGGGTCAAGAGCCTCCATTTTTGCGCGCTGGTCGAAGTCTCGTGGCCCTCTGTCAGAATCCAGAGTTTCAAGAAGATCGGAGGGGGTCAAATTTTCGGCCAAAAACGACAGTGTTACCCCTTATGTTTTTTTTTCAGGTCAAAACTTTGACATCCGATATCTCGGCTCTGGAAGGGTCTAGAGCCTCCATTTTTGCGCGCTGGTCGAAGTCTCGTGGCCCTCTGTCAGAATCCAGAGTTTCAAGAAGATCGGAGGGGGTCAAATTTTCGGCCAAAAACGACAGTGTTACCCCTTATGTTTTTTTTTCAGGTCAAAACTTTGACATCCGATATCTCGGCTCTGGAAGGGTCTAGAGCCTCCATTTTTGCGCGCTTGTCGAAGTCTCGTGGCCCTCTGTCAGAATCCAGAGTTTCAAGAAGATCGGAGGGGGTCAAATTTTCGGCCAAAAACGACAGTGTTACCCCTTATGGTTTTTTTTTCAGGTCAAAACTTTGACATCCGATATCTCGGCTCTGGAAGGGTCTAGAGCCTCCATTTTTGCGCGCTGGTCGAAGTCTCGTGGCCCTCTGTCAGAATCCAGAATTTCAAGAAGATCGGAGGGGGTCAAAATTTCGGCCAAAAACGACAGTGTTACCCCTTATGTTTTTTTTTCAGGTCAAAACTTTGACATCCGATATCTCGGCTCTGGAAGGGTCTAGAGCCTCCATTTTTGCGTGCTGGTCGAAGTCTCGTGGCCCTCTGTCAGAATCCAGAGTTTCAAGAAGATCGGAGGGGGTCAAAATTTCGGCCAAAAACGACAGTGTTACCCCTTATGTTTTTTTTTTCGGGTCAAAACTTTGACATCCGATATCTCGGCTCTGGAAGGGTCTAGAGCCTCCATTTTTGCGCGCTTGTCGAAGTCTCGTGGCCCTCTGTCAGAATCCAGAGTTTCAAGAAGATCGGAGGGGGTCAAATTTTCGGCCAAAAACGACAGTGTTACCCCTTATGTTTTTTTTTTCAGGTCAAAACTTTGACATCCGATATCTCGGCTCTGGAAGGGTCTAGAGCCTCCATTTTTGCGCGCTGGTCGAAGTCTCGTGGCCCTCTGTCAGAATCCAGAGTTTCAAGAAGATCGGAGGGGGTCAAAATTTCGGCCAAAAACGACAGTGTTACCCCTTATGTTTTTTTTTTCAGGTCAAAACTTTGACATCCGATATCTCGGCTCTGGAAGGATCTAGAGCCTCCATTTTTGCGCGCTTGTCGAAGTCTCGTGGCCCTCTGTCAGAATCCAGATTTTCAAGAAGATCGGAGGGGATCAAAATTTCGGCCAAAAACGACAGTGTTACCCCTTATGTTTTTTTTTTTTCGGGTCAAAACTTTGACATCCGATATCTCGGCTCTGGAAGGGTCTAGAGCCTCCATTTTTGCGCGCTGGTCGAAGTCTCGTGGCCCTCTGTCAGAATCCAGAGTTTCAAGAAGATCGGAGGGGGTCAAAATTTCGGCCAAAAAAAAAAATGACAGTTTTACCCCTTATGTTTTTTTTTTCAGATCAAAACTTTGACATCCGATATCTCGGCTCTGGAAGGGTCTAGAGCCTCCATTTTTGTGCGCTGGTCGAAGTCTCATGGCCCTCTGTCAGAATCCAGAGTTTCAAGAAGATCGGAGGGGGTCAAAATTTCGGCCAAAAAAAAAAAATGACAGTTTTACCCCTTATGTTTTTTTTTTCTGGTCAAAACTTTGACGTCTGATATCTCGGCTCTGGAAAGGTCAAGAGCCTCCATTTTTGCGCGCTGGTCGAAGTCTCGTGGCCCTCTGTCAGAATCCAGAGTTTCAAGAAGATCGGAGGGGGTCAAATTTTCGGCCAAAAACGACAGTGTTACCCCTTATGTTTTTTTTTCAGGTCAAAACTTTGACATCCGATATCTCGGCTCTGGAAGGGTCTAGAGCCTCCATTTTTGCGCGCTGGTCGAAGTCTCGTGGCCCTCTGTCAGAATCCAGAGTTTCAAGAAGATCGGAGGGGGTCAAATTTTCGGCCAAAAACGACAGTGTTACCCCTTATGTTTTTTTTTCAGGTCAAAACTTTGACATCCGATATCTCGGCTCTGGAAGGGTCTAGAGCCTCCATTTTTGCGTGCTGGTCGAAGTCTCGTGGCCCTCTGTCAGAATCCAGAGTTTCAAGAAGATCGGAGGGGGTCAAAATTTCGGCCAAAAACGACAGTGTTACCCCTTATGTTTTTTTTTCGGGTCAAAACTTTGACATCCGATATCTCGGCTCTGGAAGGGTCTAGAGCCTCCATTTTTGCGCGCTTGTCGAAGTCTCGTGGCCCTCTGTCAGAATCCAGAGTTTCAAGAAGATCGGAGGGGGTCAAATTTTCGGCCAAAAACGACAGTGTTACCCCTTATGTTTTTTTTTTCAGGTCAAAACTTTGACATCCGATATCTCGGCTCTGGAAGGGTCTAGAGCCTCCATTTTTGCGCGCTGGTCGAAGTCTCGTGGCCCTCTGTCAGAATCCAGAGTTTCAAGAAGATCGGAGGGGGTCAAAATTTAGGCCAAAAACGACAGTGTTACCCCTTATGTTTTTTTTTCAGGTCAAAACTTTGACATCCGATATCTCGGCTCTGGAAGGGTCTAGAGCCTCCATTTTTGCGCGCTTGTCGAAGTCTCGTGGCCCTCTGTCAGAATCCAGAGTTTCAAGAAGATCGGAGGGGGTCAAATTTTCGGCCAAAAACGACAGTGTTACCCCTTATGTTTTTTTTTTTCAGGTCAAAACTTTGACATCCGATATCTCGGCTCTGGAAGGGTCTAGAGCCTCCATTTTTGCGCGCTGGTGGAAGTCTCATGGCCCTCTGTCAGAATCCAGAGTTTCAAGAAGATCGGAGGGGGTCAAAATTTCGGCCAAAAACGACAGTGTTACCCCTTATGTTTTTTTTTCAGGTCAAAACTTTGACATCCGATATCTCGGCTCTGGAAGGGTCTAGAGCCTCCATTTTTGCGCGCTGGTGGACGTCTCGTGGCCCTCTGTCAGAATTCAGAGTTTCAAGAAGATCGGAGGGGGTCAAATTTTCGGCCAAAAACGACAGTGTTACCCCTTATGTTTTTTTTTCGGGTCAAAACTTTGACATCCGATATCTCGGCTCTGGAAGGGTCTATAGCCTCCATTTTTGGGCGCTGGTCGAAGTCTCGTGGCCCTCTGTCAGAATCCAGAGTTTCAAGAAGATCGGAGGGGGTCAAAATTTCGGCCAAAAACGACAGTGTTACCCCTTATGTTTTTTTTTTCGGGTCAAAACTTTGACATCCGATATCTCGGCTCTGGAAGGGTCTAGAGCCTCCATTTTTGCGCGCTTGTCGAAGTCTCGTGGCCCTCTGTCAGAATCCAGAGTTTCAAGAAGATCGGAGGGGGTCAAATTTTCGGCCAAAAACGACAGTGTTACCCCTTATGTTTTTTTTTTCAGGTCAAAACTTTGACATCCGATATCTCGGCTCTGGAAGGGTCTAGAGCCTCCATTTTTGCGCGCTGGTCGAAGTCTCGTGGCCCTCTGTCAGAATCCAGAGTTTCAAGAAGATCGGAGGGGGTCAAAATTTAGGCCAAAAACGACAGTGTTACCCCTTATGTTTTTTTTTCAGGTCAAAACTTTGACATCCGATATCTCGGCTCTGGAAGGGTCTAGAGCCTCCATTTTTGCGCGCTTGTCGAAGTCTCGTGGCCCTCTGTCAGAATCCAGAGTTTCAAGAAGATCGGAGGGGGTCAAATTTTCGGCCAAAAACGACAGTGTTACCCCTTATGTTTTTTTTTTTCAGGTCAAAACTTTGACATCCGATATCTCGGCTCTGGAAGGGTCTAGAGCCTCCATTTTTGCGCGCTGGTGGACGTCTCGTGGCCCTCTGTCAGAATCCAGAGTTTCAAGAAGATCGGAGGGGGTCAAATTTTCGGCCAAAAACGACAGTGTTACCCCTTATGTTTTTTTTTCGGGTCAAAACTTTGACATCCGATATCTCGGCTCTGGAAGGGTCTATAGCCTCCATTTTTGGGCGCTGGTCGAAGTCTCGTGGCCCTCTGTCAGAATCCAGAGTTTCAAGAAGATCGGAGGGGGTCAAAATTTCGGCCAAAAACGACAGTGTTACCCCTTATGTTTTTTTTTTCAGGTCAGAACTTTGACATCCGATATCTCGGCTCTGGAAGGGTCTAGAGCCTCCATTTTTGCGCGCTGGTCGAAGTCTCGTGGCCCTCTGTCAGAATCCAGAGTTTCAAGAAGATCGGAGGGGGTCAAAATTTCGGCCAAAAACGACAGTGTTACCCCTTATGTTTTTTTTTCTGGTCAAAACTTTGACATCCGATATCTCGGCTCTGGAAGGGTCTAGAGCCTCCATTTTTGCGCGCTTGTCGAAGTCTCGTGGCCCTCTGTCAGAATCCAGAGTTTCAAGAAGATCGGAGGGGGTCAAATTTTCGGCCAAAAACGACAGTGTTACCCCTTATGTTTTTTTTTTCAGGTCAGAACTTTGACATCCGATATCTCGACTCTGGAAGGGTCTAGAGCCTCCATTTTTGCACGCTGGTCGAAGTCTCGTGGCCCTCTGTCAGAATCCACAGTTTCAAGAAGATCGGAGGGGGGGTCAAAATTTCGGCCAAAAACGACAGTGTTACCCCTTATATTTTTTTTTCGGGTCAGAACTTTGACATCCGATATCTCGGCTCTGGAAGGGTCTAGAGCCTCCATTTTTGCACGCTGGTCGAAGTCTCGTGGCCCTCTGTCAGAATCCAGAGTTTCAAGAAGATCGGAGGGGGTCAAAATTTCGGCCAAAAACGACAGTGTTACCCCTTATATTTTTTTTCGGGTCAAAACTTTGACATCCGATATCTCGGCTCTGGAAGGGTCTAGAGCCTCCATTTTTGCGCGCTGGTCGAAGTCTCGTGGCCCTCTGTCAGAATCCAGAGTTTCAAGACGATCGGAGGGGTCAAAATTTCGGCCAAAAACGACAGTGTTACCCCTTATGTTTTTTTTTTCAGGTCAAAACTTTGACATCCGATATCTCGGCTCTGGAAGGGTCTAGAGCCTCCATTTTTGCGCGCTGGTCGAAGTCTCGTGGCCCTCTGTCAGAATCCAGAGTTTCAAGAAGATCGGAGGGGGTCAAAATTTCGGCCAAAAACGACAGTGTTACCCCTTATGTTTTTTTTTTCAGGTCAAAACTTTGACATCCGATATCTCGGCTCTGGAAGGGTCTAGAGCCTCCATTTTTGCGCGCTGGTCGAAGTCTCGTGGCCCTCTGTCAGAATCCAGAGTTTCAAGAAGATCGGAGGGGGTCAAAATTTCGGCAAAAAACGACAGTGTTACCCCTTATGTTTTTTTTTCAGGTCAAAACTTTGACATCCGATATCTCGGCTCTGGAAGGGTCTAGAGCCTCCATTTTTGCGCGCTTGTCGAAGTCTCGTGGCCCTCTGTCAGAATCCAGAGTTTCAAGAAGATCGGAGGGGGTCAAATTTTCGGCCAAAAACGACAGTGTTACCCCTTATGTTTTTTTTCAGGTCAAAACTTTGACATCCGATATCTCGGCTCTGGAAGGGTCTAGAGCCTCCATTTTTGCGCGCTGGTCGAAGTCTCGTGGCCCTCTATCAGAATCCAGAGTTTCAAGAAGATCGGAGGGGGTCAAATTTTCGGCCAAAAACGACAGTGTTACCCCTTATGTTTTTTTTTTCAGGTCAAAACTTTGACATCCGATATCTCGGCTCTGGAAGGGTCTAGAGCCTCCATTTTTGCGCGCTGGTCGAAGTCTCGTGGCCCTCTGTCAGAATCCAGAGTTTCAAGAAGATCGGAGGGGGTCAAAATTTCGGCCAAAAACGACAGTGTTACCCCTTATGTTTTTTTTTCTGGTCAAAACTTTGACGTCTGATATCTCGGCTCTGGAAGGGTCTAGAGCCTCCATTTTTGCGCGCTGGTCGAAGTCTCGTGGCCCTCTGTCAGAATCCAGAGTTTCAAGAAGATCGGAGGGGGTCAAAATTTCGGCCAAAAACGACAGTGTTACCCCTTATGTTTTTTTTTCAGGTCAAAACTTTGACATCCGATATCTCGGCTCTGGAAGGGTCTAGAGCCTCCATTTTTGCGCGCTGGTCGAAGTCTCGTGGCCCTCTGTCAGAATCCAGAATTTCAAGAAGATCGGAGGGGGTCAAAATTTCGGCCAAAAACGACAGTGTTACCCCTTATGTTTTTTTTTTCAGGTCAAAACTTTGACATCCGATATCTCGGCTCTGGAAGGGTCTAGAGCCTCCATTTTTGCGCGCTGGTCGAAGTCTCGTGGCCCTCTGTCAGAATCCAGAGTTTCAAGAAGATCGGAGGGGGTCAAAATTTCGGCCAAAAACGACAGTGTTACCCCTTATGTTTTTTTTTTCAGGTCAAAACTTTGACATCCGATATCTCGGCTCTGGAAGGGTCTAGAGCCTCCATTTTTGCGCGCTTGTCGAAGTCTCGTGGCCCTCTGTCAGAATCCAGAGTTTCAAGAAGATCGAAGGGGGTCAAATTTTCGGCCAAAAACGACAGTGTTACCCCTTATGTTTTTTTTTCAGGTCAAAACTTTGACATCCGATATCTCGGCTCTGGAAGGGTCTAGAGCCTCCATTTTTGCGCGCTGGTCGAAGTCTCGTGGCCCTCTGTCAGAATCCAGAATTTCAAGAAGATCGGAGGGGGTCAAAATTTCGGCCAAAAACGACAGTGTTACCCCTTATGTTTTTTTTTTCAGGTCAAAACTTTGACATCCGATATCTCGGCTCTGGAAGGGTCTAGAGCCTCCATTTTTGCGCGCTGGTCGAAGTCTCGTGGCCCTCTGTCAGAATCCAGAGTTTCAAGAAGATCGGAGGGGGTCAAAATTTCGGCCAAAAACGACAGTGTTACCCCTTATGTTTTTTTTTCAGGTCAAAACTTTGACATCCGATATCTCGGCTCTGGAAGGGTCTAGAGCCTCCATTTTTGCGCGCTTGTCGAAGTCTCGTGGCCCTCTGTCAGAATCCAGAGTTTCAAGAAGATCGGAGGGGGTCAAATTTTCGGCCAAAAACGACAGTGTTACCCCTTATGGTTTTTTTTTCAGGTCAAAACTTTGACATCCGATATCTCGGCTCTGGAAGGGTCTAGAGCCTCCATTTTTGCGCGCTGGTCGAAGTCTCGTGGCCCTCTGTCAGAATCCAGAATTTCAAGAAGATCGGAGGGGGTCAAAATTTCGGCCAAAAACGACAGTGTTACCCCTTATGTTTTTTTTTCAGGTCAAAACTTTGACATCCGATATCTCGGCTCTGGAAGGGTCTAGAGCCTCCATTTTTGCGCGCTGGTGGACGTCTCGTGGCCCTCTGTCAGAATCCAGAGTTTCAAGAAGATCGGAGGGGGTCAAATTTTCGGCCAAAAACGACAGTGTTACCCCTTATGTTTTTTTTTCGGGTCAAAACTTTGACATCCGATATCTCGGCTCTGGAAGGGTCTATAGCCTCCATTTTTGGGCGCTGGTCGAAGTCTCGTGGCCCTCTGTCAGAATCCAGAGTTTCAAGAAGATCGGAGGGGGTCAAAATTTCGGCCAAAAACGACAGTGTTACCCCTTATGTTTTTTTTTCTGGTCAAAACTTTGACATCCGATATCTCGGCTTGGAAGGGTCTAGAGCCTCCATTTTTGCGCGCTTGTCGAAGTCTCGTGGCCCTCTGTCAGAATCCAGAGTTTCAAGAAGATCGGAGGGGGTCAAATTTTCGGCCAAAAACGACAGTGTTACCCCTTATGTTTTTTTTTTCAGGTCAGAACTTTGACATCCGATATCTCGGCTCTGGAAGGGTCTAGAGCCTCCATTTTTTGCACGCTGGTCGAAGTCTCGTGGCCCTCTGTCAGAATCCACAGTTTCAAGAAGATCGGAGGGGGGGTCAAAATTTCGGCCAAAAACGACAGTGTTACCCCTTATATTTTTTTTTCGGGTCAGAACTTTGACATCCGATATCTCGGCTCTGGAAGGGTCTAGAGCCTCCATTTTTGCACGCTGGTCGAAGTCTCGTGGCCCTCTGTCAGAATCCAGAGTTTCAAGAAGATCGGAGGGGGTCAAAATTTCGGCCAAAAACGACAGTGTTACCCCTTATATTTTTTTTCGGGTCAAAACTTTGACATCCGATATCTCGGCTCTGGAAGGGTCTAGAGCCTCCATTTTTGCGCGCTGGTCGAAGTCTCGTGGCCCTCTGTCAGAATCCAGAGTTTCAAGACGATCGGAGGGGTCAAAATTTCGGCCAAAAACGACAGTGTTACCCCTTATGTTTTTTTTTTCAGGTCAAAACTTTGACATCCGATATCTCGGCTCTGGAAGGGTCTAGAGCCTCCATTTTTGCGCGCTGGTCGAAGTCTCGTGGCCCTCTGTCAGAATCCAGAGTTTCAAGAAGATCGGAGGGGGTCAAAATTTCGGCCAAAAACGACAGTGTTACCCCTTATGTTTTTTTTTTCAGGTCAAAACTTTGACATCCGATATCTCGGCTCTGGAAGGGTCTAGAGCCTCCATTTTTGCGCGCTGGTCGAAGTCTCGTGGCCCTCTGTCAGAATCCAGAGTTTCAAGAAGATCGGAGGGGGTCAAAATTTCGGCAAAAAACGACAGTGTTACCCCTTATGTTTTTTTTTCAGGTCAAAACTTTGACATCCGATATCTCGGCTCTGGAAGGGTCTAGAGCCTCCATTTTTGCGCGCTTGTCGAAGTCTCGTGGCCCTCTGTCAGAATCCAGAGTTTCAAGAAGATCGGAGGGGGTCAAATTTTCGGCCAAAAACGACAGTGTTACCCCTTATGTTTTTTTTCAGGTCAAAACTTTGACATCCGATATCTCGGCTCTGGAAGGGTCTAGAGCCTCCATTTTTGCGCGCTGGTCGAAGTCTCGTGGCCCTCTATCAGAATCCAGAGTTTCAAGAAGATCGGAGGGGGTCAAATTTTCGGCCAAAAACGACAGTGTTAACCCTTATGTTTTTTTTTTCAGGTCAAAACTTTGACATCCGATATCTCGGCTCTGGAAGGGTCTAGAGCCTCCATTTTTGCGCGCTGGTCGAAGTCTCGTGGCCCTCTGTCAGAATCCAGAGTTTCAAGAAGATCGGAGGGGGTCAAAATTTCGGCCAAAAACGACAGTGTTACCCCTTATGTTTTTTTTTCTGGTCAAAACTTTGACGTCTGATATCTCGGCTCTGGAAGGGTCTAGAGCCTCCATTTTTGCGCGCTGGTCGAAGTCTCGTGGCCCTCTGTCAGAATCCAGAGTTTCAAGAAGATCGGAGGGGGTCAAAATTTCGGCCAAAAACGACAGTGTTACCCCTTATGTTTTTTTTTCAGGTCAAAACTTTGACATCCGATATCTCGGCTCTGGAAGGGTCTAGAGCCTCCATTTTTGCGCGCTGGTCGAAGTCTCGTGGCCCTCTGTCAGAATCCAGAATTTCAAGAAGATCGGAGGGGGTCAAAATTTCGGCCAAAAACGACAGTGTTACCCCTTATGTTTTTTTTTTCAGGTCAAAACTTTGACATCCGATATCTCGGCTCTGGAAGGGTCTAGAGCCTCCATTTTTGCGCGCTGGTCGAAGTCTCGTGGCCCTCTGTCAGAATCCAGAGTTTCAAGAAGATCGGAGGGGGTCAAAATTTCGGCCAAAAACGACAGTGTTACCCCTTATGTTTTTTTTTCAGGTCAAAACTTTGACATCCGATATCTCGGCTCTGGAAGGGTCTAGAGCCTCCATTTTTGCGCGCTTGTCGAAGTCTCGTGGCCCTCTGTCAGAATCCAGAGTTTCAAGAAGATCGGAGGGGGTCAAATTTTCGGCCAAAAACGACAGTGTTACCCCTTATGTTTTTTTTTCAGGTCAAAACTTTGACATCCGATATCTCGGCTCTGGAAGGGTCTAGAGCCTCCATTTTTGCGCGCTGGTCGAAGTCTCGTGGCCCTCTGTCAGAATCCAGAATTTCAAGAAGATCGGAGGGGGTCAAAATTTCGGCCAAAAACGACAGTGTTACCCCTTATGTTTTTTTTTTCAGGTCAAAACTTTGACATCCGATATCTCGGCTCTGGAAGGGTCTAGAGCCTCCATTTTGCGCGCTGGTCGAAGTCTCGTGGCCCTCTGTCAGAATCCAGAGTTTCAAGAAGATCGGAGGGGGTCAAAATTTCGGCCAAAAACGACAGTGTTACCCCTTATGTTTTTTTTTCAGGTCAAAACTTTGACATCCGATATCTCGGCTCTGGAAGGGTCTAGAGCCTCCATTTTTGCGCGCTTGTCGAAGTCTCGTGGCCCTCTGTCAGAATCCAGAGTTTCAAGAAGATCGGAGGGGGTCAAATTTTCGGCCAAAAACGACAGTGTTACCCCTTATGGTTTTTTTTTCAGGTCAAAACTTTGACATCCGATATCTCGGCTCTGGAAGGGTCTAGAGCCTCCATTTTTGCGCGCTGGTCGAAGTCTCGTGGCCCTCTGTCAGAATCCAGAATTTCAAGAAGATCGGAGGGGGTCAAAATTTCGGCCAAAAACGACAGTGTTACCCCTTATGTTTTTTTTTTCAGGTCAAAACTTTGACATCCGATATCTCGGCTCTGGAAGGGTCTAGAGCCTCCATTTTTGCGCGCTGGTCGAAGTCTCGTGGCCCTCTGTCAGAATCCAGAGTTTCAAGAAGATCGGAGGGGGTCAAAATATCGGCCAAAAACGACAGTGTTACCCCTTATGTTTTTTTTTCAGGTCAAAACTTTGACATCCGATATCTCGGCTCTGGAAGGGTCTAGAGCCTCCATTTTTGCGCGCTTGTCGAAGTCTCGTGGCCCTCTGTCAGAATCCAGAGTTTCAAGAAGATCGGAGGGGGTCAAATTTTCGGCCAAAAACGACAGTGTTACCCCTTATGTTTTTTTTTCAGGTCAAAACTTTGACATCCGATATCTCGGCTCTGGAAGGGTCTAGAGCCTCCATTTTTGCGCGCTGGTCGAAGTCTCGTGGCCCTCTGTCAGAATCCAGAGTTTCAAGAAGATCGGAGGGGGTCAAAATTTCGGCCAAAAATGACAGTGTTACCCCTTATGTTTTTTTTTCTGGTCAAAACTTTGACGTCTGATATCTCGGCTCTGGAAGGGTCTAGAGCCTCCATTTTTGCGCGCTGGTCGAAGTCTCGTGGCCCTCTGTCAGAATCCAGAGTTTCAAGAAGATCGGAGGAGGTCAAAATTTCGGCCAAAAACGACAGTGTTACCCCTTATGTTTTTTTTTCAGGTCAAAACTTTGACATCCGATATCTCGGCTCTGGAAGGGTCTAGAGCCTCCATTTTTGCGCGCTTGTCGAAGTCTCGTGGCCCTCTGTCAGAATCCAGAGTTTCAAGAAGATCGGAGGGGGTCAAATTTTCGGCCAAAAACGACAGTGTTACCCCTTATGTTTTTTTCAGGACAAAACTTTGACATCCGATATCTCGGCTCTGGAAGGGTCTAGAGCCTCCATTTTTGCGCGCTGGTCGAAGTCTCGTGGCCCTCTGTCAGAATCCAGAATTTCAAGAAGATCGGAGGGGGTCAAAATTTCGGCCAAAAACGACAGTGTTACCCCTTATGTTTTTTTTTCAGGTCAAAACTTTGACATCCGATATCTCGGCTCTGGAAGGGTCTAGAGCCTCCATTTTTGCGCGCTGGTCGAAGTCTCGTGGCCCTCTGTCAGAATCCAGAGTTTCAAGAAGATCGGAGGGGGTCAAAATTTCGGCCAAAACGACAGTGTTACCCCTTATGTTTTTTTTTCAGGTCAAAACTTTGACATCCGATATCTCGGCTCTGGAAGGGTCTAGAGCCTCCATTTTTGCGCGCTTGTCGAAGTCTCGTGGCCCTCTGTCAGAATCCAGAGTTTCAAGAAGATCGGAGGGGGTCAAATTTTCGGCCAAAACGACAGTGTTACCCCTTATGTTTTTTTTTCAGGTCAAAACTTTGACATCCGATATCTCGGCTCTGGAAGGGTCTAGAGCCTCCATTTTTGCGCGCTGGTCGAAGTCTCGTGGCCCTCTGTCAGAATCCAGAATTTCAAGAAGATCGGAGGGGGTCAAAATTTCGGCCAAAAACGACAGTGTTACCCCTTATGTTTTTTTTTTTTCAGGTCAAAACTTTGACATCCGATATCTCGGCTCTGGAAGGGTCTAGAGCCTCCATTTTTGCGCGCTGGTCGAAGTCTCGTGGCCCTCTGTCAGAATCCAGAGTTTCAAGAAGATCGGAGGGGGTCAAAATTTCGGCCAAAAACGACAGTGTTACCCCTTATGTTTTTTTTTTCGGGTCAAAACTTTGACATCCGATATCTCGGCTCTGGAAGGGTCTAGAGCCTCCATTTTTGGGCGCTGGTCGAAGTCTCGTGGCCCTCTGTCAGAATCCAGAGTTTCAAGAAGATCGGAGGGGGTCAAAATTTCGGCCAAAAACGACAGTGTTACCCCTTATGTTTTTTTTTCAGGTCAAAACTTTGACATCCGATATCTCGGCTCTGGAAGGGTCTAGAGCCTCCATTTTTGCGCGCTTGTCGAAGTCTCGTGGCCCTCTGTCAGAATCCAGAGTTTCAAGAAGATCGGAGGGGGTCAAAATTTCGGCCAAAAACGACAGTGTTACCCCTTATGTTTTTTTTTCAGGTCAAAACTTTGACGTCCGATATCTCGGCTCTGGAAGGGTCTAGAGCCTCCATTTTGCGCGCTGGTCGAAGTCTCGTGGCCCTCTGTCAGAATCCAGAGTTTCAAGAAGATCGGAGGGGGTCAAAATTTCGGCCAAAAACGACAGTGTTACCCCTTATGTTTTTTTTTTCGAGTCAAAACTTTGACATCCGATATCTCGGCTCTGGAAGGGTCTAGAGCCTCCATTTTTGCATGCTGGTCGAAGCCTCGTGGCCCTCTGTCAGAATCCAGAGTTTCAAGAAGATCGGAGGGGGTCAAAATTTCGGCCAAAAACGACAGTGTTACCCCTTATGTTTTTTTTTCAGGTCAAAACTTTGACATCCGATATCTCGGCTCTGGAAGGGTCTAGAGCCTCCATTTTTGCGCGCTTGTCGAAGTCTCGTGGCCCTCTGTCAGAATCCAGAGTTTCAAGAAGATCGGAGGGGGTCAAAATTTCGGCCAAAAACGACAGTGTTACCCCTTATGTTTTTTTTTTCAGGTCAAAACTTTGACATCCGATATCTCGGCTCTGGAAGGGTCTAGAGCCTCCATTTTTGCGCGCTGGTCGAAGTCTCGTGGCCCTCTGTCAGAATCCAGAGTTTCAAGAAGTACGGAGGGGGTCAAAATTTCGGCCAAAAACGACAGTGTTACCCCTTATGTTTTTTTTTCAGGTCAAAACTTTGACATCCGATATCTCGGCTCTGGAAGGGTCTAGAGCCTCCATTTTTGCGCGCTTGTCGAAGTCTCGTGGCCCTCTGTCAGAATCCAGAGTTTCAAGAAGATCGGAGGGGGTCAAATTTTCGGCCAAAAACGACAGTGTTACCCCTTATGTTTTTTTTCAGGTCAAAACTTTGACATCCGATATCTCGGCTCTGGAAGGGTCTAGAGCCTCCATTTTTGCGCGCTGGTCGATGTCTCGTGGCCCTCTGTCAGAATCCAGAGTTTCAAGAAGATCGGAGGGGGTCAAATTTTCGGCCAAAAACGACAGTGTTACCCCTTATGTTTTTTTTTCAGGTCAAAACTTTGACATCCGATATCTCGGCTCTGGAAGGGTCTAGAGCCTCCATTTTTGCGCGCTGGTCGAAGTCTCGTGGCCCTCTGTCAGAATCCAGAGTTTCAAGAAGATCGGAGGGGGTCAAAATTTCGGCCAAAAACGACAGTGTTACCCCTTATGTTTTTTTTTTTCAGGGTCAAAACTTTGACATCCGATATCTCGGCTCTGGAAGGGTCTAGAGCCTCCATTTTTGCGCGCTGGTCGAAGTCTCGTGGCCCTCTGTCAGAATCCAGAGTTTCAAGAAGATCGGAGGGGGTCAAAATTTCGGCCAAAAACGACAGTGTTACCCCTTATGTTTTTTTTTTCAGGGTCAAAACTTTGACATCCGATATCTCGGCTCTGGAAGGGTCTAGAGCCTCCATTTTTGCGCGCTGGTCGAAGTCTCGTGGCCCTCTGTCAGAATCCAGAGTTTCAAGAAGATCGGAGGGGGTCAAAATTTCGGCCAAAAACGACAGTGTTACCCCTTATGTTTTTTTTTTCAGGTCAAAACTTTGACATCCGATATCTCGGCTCTGGAAGGGTCTAGAGCCTCCATTTTTGCGCGCTGGTCGAAGTCTCGTGGCCCTCTGTCAGAATCCAGAGTTTCAAGAAGATCGGAGGGGGTCAAAATTTCGGCCAAAAACGACAGTGTTACCCCTTATGTTTTTTTTTCAGGTCAAAACTTTGACATCCGATATCTCGGCTCTGGAAGGGTCTAGAGCCTCCATTTTTGCGCGCTTGTCGAAGTCTCGTGGCCCTCTGTCAGAATCCAGAGTTTCAAGAAGATCGGAGGGGGTCAAAATTTCGGCCAAAAACGACAGTGTTACCCCTTATGTTTTTTTTTTCAGGTCAAAACTTTGACATCCGATATCTCGGCTCTGGAAGGGTCTAGAGCCTCCATTTTTGCGCGCTTGTCGAAGTCTCGTGGCCCTCTGTCAGAATCCAGAGTTTCAAGAAGATCGGAGGGGGTCAAAATTTCGGCCAAAAACGACAGTGTTACCCCTTATGTTTTTTTTTTCAGGTCAAAACTTTGACATCCGATATCTCGGCTCTGGAAGGGTCTAGAGCCTCCATTTTTGCGCGCTTGTCGAAGTCTCGTGGCCCTCTGTCAGAATCCAGAGTTTCAAGAAGATCGGAGGGGGTCAAATTTTCGGCCAAAAACGACAGTGTTACCCCTTATGTTTTTTTTTCAGGTCAAAACTTTGACATCCGATATCTCGGCTCTGGAAGGGTCTAGAGCCTCCATTTTTGCGCGCTTGTCGAAGTCTCGTGGCCCTCTGTCAGAATCCAGAGTTTCAAGAAGATCGGAGGGGGGGGTCAAATTTTCGGCCAAAAACGACAGTGTTACCCCTTATGTTTTTTTTTCAGGTCAAAACTTTGACATCCGATATCTCGGCTCTGGAAGGTCA
>CM075877.1:275000-326938 GCA_038021265.1 Cyprinella venusta | reverse complement strand
TGATGTCAAAGTTTTGACCTGAAAAAAAAAACATAAGGGGTAACACTGTCGTTTTTGGCCGAAATTTTGACCCCCTCCGATCTTCTTGAAATTCTGGATTCTGACAGAGGGCCACGAGACTTCGACCAGCGCGCAAAAATGGAGGCTCTAGACCCTTCCAGAGCCGAGATATCGGATGTCAAAGTTTTGACCTGAAAAAAAAAAACATAAGGGGTAACACTGTCGTTTTTGGCCGAAAATTTGACCCCCTCCGATCTTCTTGAAACTCTGGATTCTGACAGAGGGCCACGAGACTTCGACAAGCGCGCAAAAATGGAGGCTCTAGACCCTTCCAGAGCCGAGATATCGGATGTCAAAGTTTTGACCTGAAAAAAAAACATAAGGGGTAACACTGTCGTTTTTGGCCGAAATTTTGACCCCCTCCGATCTTCTTGAAACTCTGGATTCTGACAGAGGGCCACGAGACTTCGACCAGCGCGCAAAAATGGAGGCTCTAGACCCTTCCAGAGCCGAGATATCAGATGTCAAAGTTTTGACCAGAAAAAAAAACATAAGGGGTAACACTGTCGTTTTGGCCGAAATTTGACCCCCTCCGATCTTCTTGAAACTCTGGATTCTGACAGAGGGCCACGAGACTTCAACCAGCGCGCAAAAATGGAGGCTCTAGACCCTTCCAGAGCCGAGATATCGGATGTCAAAGTTTTGACCTGAAAAAAAAACATAAGGGGTAACACTGTCGTTTTTGGCCGAAATTTTGACCCCCTCCGATCTTCTTGAAACTCTGGATTCTGACAGAGGGCCACGAGACTTCGACCAGCGCGCAAAAATGGAGGCTCTAGACCCTTCCAGAGCCGAGATATCGGATGTCAAAGTTTTGACCTGAAAAAAAAACATAAGGGGTAACACTGTCGTTTTTGGCCGAAATT
Organism: Cyprinella venusta; assembly: GCA_038021265.1. NCBI lineage: Eukaryota > Metazoa > Chordata > Actinopteri > Cypriniformes > Leuciscidae > Cyprinella > Cyprinella venusta. Next base: position 326,012 of record CM075877.1, on the reverse strand, counting down.
TTGACCCCCTCCGATCTTCTTGAAACTCTGGATTCTGACAGAGGGCCACGAGACTTCGACCAGCGCGCAAAAATGGAGGCTCTAGACCCTTCCAGAGCCGAGATATCGGATGTCAAAGTTTTGACCTGAAAAAAAAAACATAAGGGGTAACACTGTCGTTTTGGCCGAAATTTGACCCCCTCCGATCTTCTTGAAACTCTGGATTCTGACAGAGGGCCACGAGACTTCGACCAGCGCGCAAAAATGGAGGCTCTAGACCCTTCCAGAGCCGAGATATCGGATGTCAAAGTTTTGACCTGAAAAAAAAACATAAGGGGTAACACTGTCGTTTTTGGCCGAAATTTTGACCCCCTCCGATCTTCTTGAAATTCTGGATTCTGACAGAGGGCCACGAGACTTCGACCAGCGCGCAAAAATGGAGGCTCTAGACCCTTCCAGAGCCGAGATATCGGATGTCAAAGTTTTGACCTGAAAAAAAAAACATAAGGGGTAACACTGTCGTTTTTGGCCGAAAATTTGACCCCCTCCGATCTTCTTGAAACTCTGGATTCTGACAGAGGGCCACGAGACTTCGACCAGCGCGCAAAAATGGAGGCTCTAGACCCTTCAGAGCCGAGATATCGGATGTCAAAGTTTTGACCTGAAAAAAAAACATAAGGGGTAACACTGTCGTTTTTGGCCGAAATTTTGACCCCCTCCGATCTTCTTGAAATTCTGGATTCTGACAGAGGGCCACGAGACTTCGACCAGCGCGCAAAAATGGAGGCTCTAGACCCTTCCAGAGCCGAGATATCGGATGTCAAAGTTTTGACCTGAAAAAAAAACATAAGGGGTAACACTGTCGTTTTTGGCCGAAATTTTGACCCCCTCCGATCTTCTTGAAACTCTGGATTCTGACAGAGGGCCACGAGACTTCGACAAGCGCGCAAAAATGGAGGCTCTAGACCCTTCCAGAGCCGAGATATCGGATGTCAAAGTTTTGACCTGAAAAAAAAACATAAGGGGTAACACTGTCGTTTTTGGCCGAAATTTGACCCCCTCCGATCTTCTTGAAACTCTGGATTCTGACAGAGGGCCACGAGACTTCGACCAGCGCGCAAAAATGGAGGCTCTAGACCCTTCCAGAGCCGAGATATCGGATGTCAAAGTTTTGACCTGAAAAAAAAACATAAGGGGTAACACTGTCGTTTTTGGCCGAAAATTTGACCCCCTCCGATCTTCTTGAAACTCTGGATTCTGACAGAGGGCCACGAGACTTCGACCAGCGCGCAAAAATGGAGGCTCTAGACCCTTCCAGAGCCGAGATATCGGATGTCAAAGTTTTGACCTGAAAAAAAAACATAAGGGGTAACACTGTCGTTTTTGGCCGAAATTTGACCCCCTCCGATCTTCTTGAAACTCTGGATTCTGACAGAGGGCCACGAGACTTCGACAAGCGCGCAAAAATGGAGGCTCTAGACCCTTCCAGAGCCGAGATATCGGATGTCAAAGTTTTGACCTGAAAAAAAAACATAAGGGGTAACACTGTCGTTTTTGGCCGAAATTTTGACCCCCTCCGATCTTCTTGAAACTCTGGATTCTGACAGAGGGCCACGAGACTTCGACCAGCGCGCAAAAATGGAGGCTCTAGACCCTTCCAGAGCCGAGATATCAGACGTCAAAGTTTTGACCAGAAAAAAAAACATAAGGGGTAACACTGTCGTTTTTGGCCGAAATTTTGACCCCCTCCGATCTTCTTGAAACTCTGGATTCTGACAGAGGGCCACGAGACTTCGACCAGCGCGCAAAAATGGAGGCTCTAGACCCTTCCAGAGCCGAGATATCGGATGTCAAAGTTTTGACCTGAAAAAAAAACATAAGGGGTAACACTGTCGTTTTTGGCCGAAAATTTGACCCCCTCCGATCTTCTTGAAACTCTGGATTCTGACAGAGGGCCACGAGACTTCGACCAGCGCGCAAAAATGGAGGCTCTAGACCCTTCCAGAGCCGAGATATCGGATGTCAAAGTTTTGACCTGAAAAAAAAACATAAGGGGTAACACTGTCGTTTTTGGCCGAAAATTTGACCCCCTCCGATCTTCTTGAAACTCTGGATTCTGACAGAGGGCCACGAGACTTCGACAAGCGCGCAAAAATGGAGGCTCTAGACCCTTCCAGAGCCGAGATATCGGATGTCAAAGTTTTGACCTGAAAAAAAAACATAAGGGGTAACACTGTCGTTTTTGGCCGAAATTTGACCCCCTCCGATCTTCTTGAAACTCTGGATTCTGACAGAGGGCCACGAGACTTCGACCAGCGCGCAAAAATGGAGGCTCTAGACCCTTCCAGAGCCGAGATATCGGATGTCAAAGTTTTGACCTGAAAAAAAAAACATAAGGGGTAACACTGTCGTTTTTGGCCGAAATTTTGACCCCCTCCGATCTTCTTGAAACTCTGGATTCTGACAGAGGGCCACGAGCTTCGACCAGCGCCCAAAAATGGAGGCTCTAGACCCTTCCAGAGCCGAGATATCGGATGTCAAAGTTTTGACCCGAAAAAAAAAACATAAGGGGTAACACTGTCGTTTTTGGCCGAAATTTTGACCCCCTCCGATCTTCTTGAAACTCTGGATTCTGACAGAGGGCCACGAGACTTCGACCAGCGCGCAAAAATGGAGGCTCTAGACCCTTCCAGAGCCGAGATATCGGATGTCAAAGTTTTGACCTGAAAAAAAAACATAAGGGGTAACACTGTCGTTTTTGGCCGAAATTTTGACCCCCTCCGATCTTCTTGAAATTCTGGATTCTGACAGAGGGCCACGAGACTTCGACCAGCGCGCAAAAATGGAGGCTCTAGACCCTTCCAGAGCCGAGATATCGGATGTCAAAGTTTTGACCTGAAAAAAAAACATAAGGGGTAACACTGTCGTTTTTGGCCGAAATTTGACCCCCTCCGATCTTCTTGAAACTCTGGATTCTGACAGAGGGCCACGAGACTTCGACAAGCGCGCAAAAATGGAGGCTCTAGACCCTTCCAGAGCCGAGATATCGGATGTCAAAGTTTTGACCTGAAAAAAAAACATAAGGGGTAACACTGTCGTTTTTGGCCGAAATTTTGACCCCCTCCGATCTTCTTGAAACTCTGGATTCTGACAGAGGGCCACGAGACTTCGACCAGCGCGCAAAAATGGAGGCTCTAGACCCTTCCAGAGCCGAGATATCGGATGTCAAAGTTTTGACCTGAAAAAAAAAACATAAGGGGTAACACTGTCGTTTTTGGCCGAAATTTTGACCCCCTCCGATCTTCTTGAAATTCTGGATTCTGACAGAGGGCCACGAGACTTCGACCAGCGCGCAAAAATGGAGGCTCTAGACCCTTCCAGAGCCGAGATATCGGATGTCAAAGTTTTGACCTGAAAAAAAAACATAAGGGGTAACACTGTCGTTTTTGGCCGAAATTTTGACCCCCTCCGATCTTCTTGAAACTCTGGATTCTGACAGAGGGCCACGAGACTTCGACCAGCGCGCAAAAATGGAGGCTCTAGACCCTTCCAGAGCCGAGATATCAGACGTCAAAGTTTTGACCAGAAAAAAAAACATAAGGGGTAACACTGTCGTTTTTGGCCGAAATTTTGACCCCCTCCGATCTTCTTGAAACTCTGGATTCTGACAGAGGGCCACGAGACTTCGACCAGCGCGCAAAAATGGAGGCTCTAGACCCTTCCAGAGCCGAGATATCGGATGTCAAAGTTTTGACCTGAAAAAAAAACATAAGGGGTAACACTGTCGTTTTTGGCCGAAATTTGACCCCCTCCGATCTTCTTGAAACTCTGGATTCTGACAGAGGGCCACGAGACTTCGACAAGCGCGCAAAAATGGAGGCTCTAGACCCTTCCAGAGCCGAGATATCGGATGTCAAAGTTTTGACCTGAAAAAAAAACATAAGGGGTAACACTGTCGTTTTTTGCCGAAATTTTGACCCCCTCCGATCTTCTTGAAACTCTGGATTCTGACAGAGGGCCACGAGACTTCGACCAGCGCGCAAAAATGGAGGCTCTAGACCCTTCCAGAGCCGAGATATCGGATGTCAAAGTTTTGACCTGAAAAAAAAAACATAAGGGGTAACACTGTCGTTTTTGGCCGAAATTTTGACCCCCTCCGATCTTCTTGAAACTCTGGATTCTGACAGAGGGCCACGAGACTTCGACCAGCGCGCAAAAATGGAGGCTCTAGACCCTTCCAGAGCCGAGATATCGGATGTCAAAGTTTTGACCTGAAAAAAAAACATAAGGGGTAACACTGTCGTTTTTGGCCGAAAATTTGACCCCCTCCGGTCTTCTTGAAACTCTGGATTCTGACAGAGGGCCACGAGACTTCGACCAGCGCGCAAAAATGGAGGCTCTAGACCCTTCCAGAGCCGAGATATCGGATGTCAAAGTTTTGACCTGAAAAAAAAACATAAGGGGTAACACTGTCGTTTTTGGCCGAAAATTTGACCCCCTCCGATCTTCTTGAAACTCTGGATTCTGACAGAGGGCCACGAGACTTCGACAAGCGCGCAAAAATGGAGGCTCTAGACCCTTCCAGAGCCGAGATATCGGATGACAAAGTTTTGACCTGAAAAAAAAACATAAGGGGTAACACTGTCGTTTTTGGCCGAAATTTTGACCCCCTCCGATCTTCTTGAAACTCTGGATTCTGACAGAGGGCCACGAGACTTCGACCAGCGCGCAAAAATGGAGGCTCTAGACCCTTCCAGAGCCGAGATATCGGATGTCAAAGTTTTGACCTGAAAAAAAAAACATAAGGGGTAACACTGTCGTTTTTGGCCGAAATTTTGACCCCCTCCGATCTTCTTGAAACTCTGGATTCTGACAGAGGGCCACGAGGCTTCGACCAGCGCCCAAAAATGGAGGCTCTAGACCCTTCCAGAGCCGAGATATCGGATGTCAAAGTTTTGACCCGAAAAAAAAAACATAAGGGGTAACACTGTCGTTTTTGGCCGAAATTTTGACCCCCTCCGATCTTCTTGAAATTCTGGATTCTGACAGAGGGCCACGAGACTTCGACCAGCGCGCAAAAATGGAGGCTCTAGACCCTTCCAGAGCCGAGATATCGGATGTCAAAGTTTTGACCTGAAAAAAAAACATAAGGGGTAACACTGTCGTTTTTGGCCGAAAATTTGACCCCCTCCGATCTTCTTGAAACTCTGGATTCTGACAGAGGGCCACGAGACTTCGACAAGCGCGCAAAAATGGAGGCTCTAGACCCTTCCAGAGCCGAGATATCGGATGTCAAAGTTTTGACCTGAAAAAAAAACATAAGGGGTAACACTGTCGTTTTTGGCCGAAATTTTGACCCCCTCCGATCTTCTTGAAACTCTGGATTCTGACAGAGGGCCACGAGACTTCGACCAGCGCGCAAAAATGGAGGCTCTAGACCCTTCCAGAGCCGAGATATCGGATGTCAAAGTTTTGACCTGAAAAAAAAAACATAAGGGGTAACACTGTCGTTTTTGGCCGAAATTTTGACCCCCTCCGATCTTCTTGAAATTCTGGATTCTGACAGAGGGCCACGAGACTTCGACCAGCGCGCAAAAATGGAGGCTCTAGACCCTTCCAGAGCCGAGATATCGGATGTCAAAGTTTTGACCTGAAAAAAAAACATAAGGGGTAACACTGTCGTTTTTGGCCGAAATTTTGACCCCCTCCGATCTTCTTGAAACTCTGGATTCTGACAGAGGGCCAAGAGACTTCGACCAGCGCGCAAAAATGGAGGCTCTAGACCCTTCCAGAGCCGAGATATCAGACGTCAAAGTTTTGACCAGAAAAAAAAACATAAGGGGTAACACTGTCGTTTTTGGCCGAAATTTTGACCCCCTCCGATCTTCTTGAAACTCTGGATTCTGACAGAGGGCCACGAGACTTCGACCAGCGCGCAAAAATGGAGGCTCTAGACCCTTCCAGAGCCGAGATATCGGATGTCAAAGTTTTGACCTGAAAAAAAAACATAAGGGGTAACACTGTCGTTTTTGGCCGAAAATTTGACCCCCTCCGATCTTCTTGAAACTCTGGATTCTGACAGAGGGCCACGAGACTTCGACAAGCGCGCAAAAATGGAGGCTCTAGACCCTTCCAGAGCCGAGATATCGGATGTCAAAGTTTTGACCTGAAAAAAAAACATAAGGGGTAACACTGTCGTTTTTTGCCGAAATTTTGACCCCCTCCGATCTTCTTGAAACTCTGGATTCTGACAGAGGGCCACGAGACTTCGACCAGAGCGCAAAAATGGAGGCTCTAGACCCTTCCAGAGCCGAGATATCGGATGTCAAAGTTTTGACCTGAAAAAAAAAACATAAGGGGTAACACTGTCGTTTTTGGCCGAAATTTTGACCCCCTCCGATCTTCTTGAAACTCTGGATTCTGACAGAGGGCCACGAGACTTCGACCAGCGCGCAAAAATGGAGGCTCTAGACCCTTCCAGAGCCGAGATATCGGATGTCAAAGTTTTGACCTGAAAAAAAAAAAACATAAGGGGTAACACTGTCGTTTTTGGCCGAAATTTTGACCCCCTCCGATCTTCTTGAAATTCTGGATTCTGACAGAGGGCCACGAGACTTCGACCAGCGCGCAAAAATGGAGGCTCTAGACCCTTCCAGAGCCGAGATATCGGATGTCAAAGTTTTGACCTGAAAAAAAAACATAAGGGGTAACACTGTCGTTTTTGGCCGAAAATTTGACCCCCTCCGATCTTCTTGAAACTCTGGATTCTGACAGAGGGCCACGAGACTTCGACAAGCGCGCAAAAATGGAGGCTCTAGACCCTTCCAGAGCCGAGATATCGGATGTCAAAGTTTTGACCTGAAAAAAAAACATAAGGGGTAACACTGTCGTTTTTGGCCGAAATTTTGACCCCCTCCGATCTTCTTGAAACTCTGGATTCTGACAGAGGGCCACGAGACTTCGACCAGCGCGCAAAAATGGAGGCTCTAGACCCTTCCAGAGCCGAGATATCGGATGTCAAAGTTTTGACCTGAAAAAAAAACCATAAGGGGTAACACTGTCGTTTTTGGCCGAAATTTTGACCCCCTCCGATCTTCTTGAAATTCTGGATTCTGACAGAGGGCCACGAGACTTCGACCAGCGCGCAAAAATGGAGGCTCTAGACCCTTCCAGAGCCGAGATATCGGATGTCAAAGTTTTGACCTGAAAAAAAAAACATAAGGGGTAACACTGTCGTTTTTGGCCGAAAAATTTGACCCCCTCCGATCTTCTTGAAACTCTGGATTCTGACAGAGGGCCATGAGACTTCGACAAGTGCGCAAAAATGGAGGCTCTAGACCCTTCCAGAGCCGAGATATCGGATGTCAAAGTTTTGACCTGAAAAAAAAACATAAGGGGTAACACTGTCGTTTTTGGCCGAAATTTTGACCCCCTCCGATCTTCTTGAAACTCTGGATTCTGACAGAGGGCCACGAGACTTCGACCAGCGCGCAAAAATGGAGGCTCTAGACCCTTCCAGAGCCGAGATATCGGATGTCAAAGTTTTGACCTGAAAAAAAAAACATAAGGGGTAACACTGTCGTTTTTGGCCGAAATTTTGACCCCCTCCGATCTTCTTGAAATTCTGGATTCTGACAGAGGGCCACGAGACTTCGACCAGCGCGCAAAAATGGAGGCTCTAGACCCTTCCAGAGCCGAGATATCGGATGTCAAAGTTTTGACCTGAAAAAAAAACATAAGGGGTAACACTGTCGTTTTTGGCCGAAATTTTGACCCCCTCCGATCTTCTTGAAACTCTGGATTCTGACAGAGGGCCAAGAGACTTCGACAAGCGCGCAAAAATGGAGGCTCTAGACCCTTCCAGAGCCGAGATATCAGACGTCAAAGTTTTGACCAGAAAAAAAAACATAAGGGGTAACACTGTCGTTTTTGGCCGAAATTTTGACCCCCTCCGATCTTCTTGAAACTCTGGATTCTGACAGAGGGCCACGAGACTTCGACCAGCGCGCAAAAATGGAGGCTCTAGACCCTTCCAGAGCCGAGATATCGGATGTCAAAGTTTTGACCTGAAAAAAAAACATAAGGGGTAACACTGTCGTTTTTGGCCGAAAATTTGACCCCCTCCGATCTTCTTGAAACTCTGGATTCTGACAGAGGGCCACGAGACTTCGACAAGCGCGCAAAAATGGAGGCTCTAGACCCTTCCAGAGCCGAGATATCGGATGTTAAAGTTTTGACCTGAAAAAAAAACATAAGGGGTAACACTGTCGTTTTTTGCCGAAATTTTGACCCCCTCCGATCTTCTTGAAACTCTGGATTCTGACAGAGGGCCACGAGACTTCGACCAGCGCGCAAAAATGGAGGCTCTAGACCCTTCCAGAGCCGAGATATCGGATGTCAAAGTTTTGACCTGAAAAAAAAAAACATAAGGGGTAACACTGTCGTTTTTGGCCGAAATTTTGACCCCCTCCGATCTTCTTGAAACTCTGGATTCTGACAGAGGGCCACGAGACTTCGACCAGAGCGCAAAAATGGAGGCTCTAGACCCTTCCAGAGCCGAGATATCGGATGTCAAAGTTTTGACCTGAAAAAAAAAACATAAGGGGTAACACTGTCGTTTTTGGCCGAAATTTTGACCCCCTCCGATCTTCTTGAAACTCTGGATTCTGACAGAGGGCCACGAGACTTCGACCAGCGCGCAAAAATGGAGGCTCTAGACCCTTCCAGAGCCGAGATATCGGATGTCAAAGTTTTGACCTGAAAAAAAAAAAACATAAGGGGTAACACTGTCGTTTTTGGCCGAAATTTTGACCCCCTCCGATCTTCTTGAAATTCTGGATTCTGACAGAGGGCCACGAGACTTCGACCAGCGCGCAAAAATGGAGGCTCTAGACCCTTCCAGAGCCGAGATATCGGATGTCAAAGTTTTGACCTGAAAAAAAAAACATAAGGGGTAACACTGTCGTTTTTGGCCGAAAAATTTGACCCCCTCCGATCTTCTTGAAACTCTGGATTCTGACAGAGGGCCATGAGACTTCGACAAGTGCGCAAAAATGGAGGCTCTAGACCCTTCCAGAGCCGAGATATCGGATGTCAAAGTTTTGACCTGAAAAAAAAACATAAGGGGTAACACTGTCGTTTTTGGCCGAAATTTTGACCCCCTCCGATCTTCTTGAAACTCTGGATTCTGACAGAGGGCCACGAGACTTCGACCAGCGCGCAAAAATGGAGGCTCTAGACCCTTCCAGAGCCGAGATATCGGATGTCAAAGTTTTGACCTGAAAAAAAAAACATAAGGGGTAACACTGTCGTTTTTGGCCGAAATTTTGACCCCCTCCGATCTTCTTGAAATTCTGGATTCTGACAGAGGGCCACGAGACTTCGACCAGCGCGCAAAAATGGAGGCTCTAGACCCTTCCAGAGCCGAGATATCGGATGTCAAAGTTTTGACCTGAAAAAAAAAACATAAGGGGTAACACTGTCGTTTTTGGCCGAAATTTTGACCCCCTCCGATCTTCTTGAAATTCTGGATTCTGACAGAGGGCCACGAGACTTCGACCAGCGCGCAAAAATGGAGGCTCTAGACCCTTCCAGAGCCGAGATATCGGATGTCAAAGTTTTGACCTGAAAAAAAAAAACATAAGGGGTAACACTGTCGTTTTTGGCCGAAAATTTGACCCCCTCCGATCTTCTTGAAACTCTGGATTCTGACAGAGGGCCACGAGACTTCGACCAGCGCGCAAAAATGGAGGCTCTAGACCCTTCCAGAGCCGAGATATCGGATGTCAAAGTTTTGACCTGAAAAAAAAAACATAAGGGGTAACACTGTCGTTTTTGGCCGAAATTTTGACCCCCTCCGATCTTCTTGAAATTCTGGATTCTGACAGAGGGCCACGAGACTTCGACCAGCGCGCAAAAATGGAGGCTCTAGACCCTTCCAGAGCCGAGATATCGGATGTCAAAGTTTTGACCTGAAAAAAAAACATAAGGGGTAACACTGTCGTTTTTGGCCGAAAATTTGACCCCCTCCGATCTTCTTGAAACTCTGCATTCTGACAGAGGGCCACGAGACTTCGACCAGCGCGCAAAAATGGAGGCTCTAGACCCTTCCAGAGCCGAGATATCGGATGTCAAAGTTTTGACCTGAAAAAAAAAACATAAGGGGTAACACTGTCGTTTTTGGCCGAAATTTTGACCCCCTCCGATCTTCTTGAAATTCTGGATTCTGACAGAGGGCCACGAGACTTCGACCAGCGCGCAAAAATGGAGGCTCTAGACCCTTCCAGAGCCGAGATATCGGATGTCAAAGTTTTGACCTGAAAAAAAAAACATAAGGGGTAACACTGTCGTTTTTGGCCGAAAATTTGACCCCCTCCGATCTTCTTGAAACTCTGGATTCTGACAGAGGGCCACGAGACTTCGACAAGCGCGCAAAAATGGAGGCTCTAGACCCTTCCAGAGCCGAGATATCGGATGTCAAAGTTTTGACCTGAAAAAAAAACATAAGGGGTAACACTGTCGTTTTTGGCCGAAATTTTGACCCCCTCCGATCTTCTTGAAACTCTGGATTCTGACAGAGGGCCACGAGACTTCGACCAGCGCGCAAAAATGGAGGCTCTAGACCCTTCCAGAGCCGAGATATCAGACGTCAAAGTTTTGACCAGAAAAAAAAACATAAGGGGTAACACTGTCATTTTTGGCCGAAATTTTGACCCCCTCCGATCTTCTTGAAACTCTGGATTCTGACAGAGGGCCACGAGACTTCGACCAGCGCGCAAAAATGGAGGCTCTAGACCCTTCCAGAGCCGAGATATCGGATGTCAAAGTTTTGACCTGAAAAAAAAACATAAGGGGTAACACTGTCGTTTTTGGCCGAAAATTTGACCCCCTCCGATCTTCTTGAAACTCTGGATTCTGACAGAGGGCCACGAGACTTCAACCAGCGCGCAAAAATGGAGGCTCTAGACCCTTCCAGAGCCGAGATATCGGATGTCAAAGTTTTGACCTGAAAAAAAAAACATAAGGGGTAACACTGTCGTTTTTGGCCGAAATTTTGACCCCCTCCGATCTTCTTGAAACTCTGGATTCTGACAGAGGGCCACGAGACCTCGACCAGCGCGCAAAAATGGAGGCTCTAGACCCTTCCAGAGCCGAGATATCGGATGTCAAAGTTTTGACCTGAAAAAAAAACATAAGGGGTAACACTGTCGTTTTTGGCCGAAATTTTGACCCCCTCCGATCTTCTTGAAATTCTGGATTCTGACAGAGGGCCACGAGACTTCGACCAGCGCGCAAAAATGGAGGCTCTAGACCCTTCCAGAGCCAAGATATCGGATGTCAAAGTTTTGACCTGAAAAAAAAACATAAGGGGTAACACTGTCGTTTTTGGCCGAAAATTTGACCCCCTCCGATCTTCTTGAAACTCTGGATTCTGACAGAGGGCCACGAGACTTCGACAAGCGCGCAAAAATGGAGGCTTTAGACCCTTCCAGAGCCGAGATATCGGATGTCAAAGTTTTGACCTGAAAAAAAAACATAAGGGGTAACACTGTCGTTTTTGGCCGAAAATTTGACCCCCTCCGATCTTCTTGAAACTCTGGATTCTGACAGAGGGCCACGAGACTTCGACAAGCGCGCAAAAATGGAGGCTCTAGACCCTTCCAGAGCCGAGATATCGGATGTCAAAGTTTTGACCCGAAAAAAAAAACATAAGGGGTAACACTGTCGTTTTTGGCCGAAATTTTGACCCCCTCCGATCTTCTTGAAACTCTGGATTCTGACAGAGGGCCACGAGACTTCGACAAGCGCGCAAAAATGGAGGCTCTAGACCCTTCCAGAGCCGAGATATCGGATGTCAAAGTTTTGACCTGAAAAAAAAAACATAAGGGGTAACACTGTCGTTTTTGGCCGAAATTTTGACCCCCTCCGATCTTCTTGAAACTCTGGATTCTGACAGAGGGCCACGAGACTTCGACCAGCGCGCAAAAATGGAGGCTCTAGACCCTTCCAGAGCCGAGATATCGGATGTCAAAGTTTTGACCTGAAAAAAAAAAAACATAAGGGGTAACACTGTCGTTTTTGGCCGAAAATTTGACCCCCTCCGATCTTCTTGAAACTCTGGATTCTGACAGAGGGCCACGAGACTTCGACAAGCGCGCAAAAATGGAGGCTCTAGACCCTTCCAGAGCCGAGATATCGGATGTCAAAGTTTTGACCTGAAAAAAAAAACATAAGGGGTAACACTGTCGTTTTTGGCCGAAATTTTGACCCCCTCCGATCTTCTTGAAATTCTGGATTCTGACAGAGGGCCACGAGACTTCGACCAGCGCGCAAAAATGGAGGCTCTAGACCCTTCCAGAGCCGAGATATCGGATGTCAAAGTTTTGACCTGAAAAAAAAAAAACATAAGGGGTAACACTGTCGTTTTTGGCCGAAATTTTGACCCCCTCCGATCTTCTTGAAACTCTGGATTCTGACAGAGGGCCACGAGACTTCGACCAGCGCGCAAAAATGGAGGCTCTAGACCCTTCCAGAGCCGAGATATCGGATGTCAAAGTTTTGACCTGAAAAAAAAAACATAAGGGGTAACACTGTCGTTTTTGGCCGAAATTTTGACCCCCTCCGATCTTCTTGAAATTCTGGATTCTGACAGAGGGCCACGAGACTTCGACCAGCGCGCAAAAATGGAGGCTCTAGACCCTTCCAGAGCCGAGATATCGGATGTCAAAGTTTTGACCTGAAAAAAAAAAACATAAGGGGTAACACTGTCGTTTTTGGCCGAAAATTTGACCCCCTCCGATCTTCTTGAAACTCTGGATTCTGACAGAGGGCCACGAGACTTCGACCAGCGCGCAAAAATGGAGGCTCTAGACCCTTCCAGAGCCGAGATATCGGATGTCAAAGTTTTGACCTGAAAAAAAAAACATAAGGGGTAACACTGTCGTTTTTGGCCGAAATTTTGACCCCCTCCGATCTTCTTGAAATTCTGGATTCTGACAGAGGGCCACGAGACTTCGACCAGCGCGCAAAAATGGAGGCTCTAGACCCTTCCAGAGCCGAGATATCGGATGTCAAAGTTTTGACCTGAAAAAAAAAACATAAGGGGTAACACTGTCGTTTTTGGCCGAAAATTTGACCCCCTCCGATCTTCTTGAAACTCTGGATTCTGACAGAGGGCCACGAGACTTCGACAAGCGCGCAAAAATGGAGGCTCTAGACCCTTCCAGAGCCGAGATATCGGATGTCAAAGTTTTGACCTGAAAAAAAAACATAAGGGGTAACACTGTCGTTTTTGGCCGAAATTTTGACCCCCTCCGATCTTCTTGAAACTCTGGATTCTGACAGAGGGCCACGAGACTTCGACCAGCGCGCAAAAATGGAGGCTCTAGACCCTTCCAGAGCCGAGATATCAGACGTCAAAGTTTTGACCAGAAAAAAAAACATAAGGGGTAACACTGTCGTTTTTGGCCGAAATTTTGACCCCCTCCGATCTTCTTGAAACTCTGGATTCTGACAGAGGGCCACGAGACTTCAACCAGCGCGCAAAAATGGAGGCTCTAGACCCTTCCAGAGCCGAGATATCGGATGTCAAAGTTTTGACCTGAAAAAAAAAACATAAGGGGTAACACTGTCGTTTTTGGCCGAAATTTTGACCCCCTCCGATCTTCTTGAAACTCTGGATTCTGACAGAGGGCCACGAGACTTCGACCAGCGCGCAAAAATGGAGGCTCTAGACCCTTCCAGAGCCGAGATATCGGATGTCAAAGTTTTGACCTGAAAAAAAAACATAAGGGGTAACACTGTCGTTTTTGGCCGAAATTTTGACCCCCTCCGATCTTCTTGAAATTCTGGATTCTGACAGAGGGCCACGAGACTTCGACCAGCGCGCAAAAATGGAGGCTCTAGACCCTTCCAGAGCCGAGATATCGGATGTCAAAGTTTTGACCTGAAAAAAAAAACATAAGGGGTAACACTGTCGTTTTTGGCCGAAAATTTGACCCCCTCCGATCTTCTTGAAACTCTGGATTCTGACAGAGGGCCACGAGACTTCGACAAGCGCGCAAAAATGGAGGCTCTAGACCCTTCCAGAGCCGAGATATCGGATGTCAAAGTTTTGACCTGAAAAAAAAACATAAGGGGTAACACTGTCGTTTTTGGCCGAAATTTTGACCCCCTCCGATCTTCTTGAAATTCTGGATTCTGACAGAGGGCCACGAGACTTCGACCAGCGCGCAAAAATGGAGGCTCTAGACCCTTCCAGAGCCGAGATATCGGATGTCAAAGTTTTGACCTGAAAAAAAAAACATAAGGGGTAACACTGTCGTTTTTGGCCGAAAATTTGACCCCCTCCGATCTTCTTGAAACTCTGGATTCTGACAGAGGGCCACGAGACTTCGACCAGCGCGCAAAAATGGAGGCTCTAGGCCCTTCCAGAGCCGAGATATCGGATGTCAAAGTTTTGACCTGAAAAAAAAAACATAAGGGGTAACACTGTCGTTTTTGGCCGAAATTTTGACCCCCTCCGATCTTCTTGAAATTCTGGATTCTGACAGAGGGCCACGAGACTTCGACCAGCGCGCAAAAATGGAGGCTCTAGACCCTTCCAGAGCCGAGATATCGGATGTCAAAGTTTTGACCTGAAAAAAAAAAGTAAGGGGTAACACTGTCGTTTTTGGAGGAAATTTTGACCCCCTCCGATCTTCTTGAAACTCTGGATTCTGACAGAGGGCCACGAGACTTCGACCAGCGCGCAAAAATGGAGGCTCTAGACCCTTCCAGAGCCGAGATATCGGATGTCAAAGTTTTGACCTGAAAAAAAAAACATAAGGGGTAACACTGTCGTTTTTGGCCGAAAATTTGACCCCCTCCGATCTTCTTGAAACTCTGGATTCTGACAGAGGGCCACGAGACTTCGACAAGCGCGCAAAAATGGAGGCTCTAGACCCTTCCAGAGCCGAGATATCGGATGTCAAAGTTTTGACCTGAAAAAAAAACATAAGGGGTAACACTGTCGTTTTTGGCCGAAATTTTGACCCCCTCCGATCTTCTTGAAACTCTGGATTCTGACAGAGGGCCACGAGACTTCGACCAGCGCGCAAAAATGGAGGCTCTAGACCCTTCCAGAGCCGAGATATCGGATGTCAAAGTTTTGACCTGAAAAAAAAAAACATAAGGGGTAACACTGTCGTTTTTGGCCGAAATTTTGACCCCCTCCGATCTTCTTGAAATTCTGGATTCTGACAGAGGGCCACGAGACTTCGACCAGCGCGCAAAAATGGAGGCTCTAGACCCTTCCAGAGCCGAGATATCGGATGTCAAAGTTTTGACCTGAAAAAAAAAACATAAGGGGTAACACTGTCGTTTTTGGCCGAAATTTTGACCCCCTCCGATCTTCTGGAAACTCTGGATTCTGACAGAGGGCCACGAGACTTTGACCAGCGCGCAAAAATGGAGGCTCTAGACCCTTCCAGAGCCGAGATATCGGATGTCAAAGTTTTGACCTGAAAAAAAAAACATAAGGGGTAACACTTTCGTTTTTGGCCGAAATTTTGACCCCCTCCGATCTTCTTGAAATTCTGGATTCTGACAGAGGGCCACGAGACTTCGACCAGCGCGCAAAAATGGAGGCTCTAGACCCTTCCAGAGCCGAGATATCGGATGTCAAAGTTTTGACCTGAAAAAAAAACATAAGGGGTAACACTGTCGTTTTTGGCCGAAAATTTGACCCCCTCCGATCTTCTAGAAACTCTGGATTCTGACAGAGGGCCACGAGACTTCGACAAGCGCGCAAAAATGGAGGCTCTAGACCCTTCCAGAGCCGAGATATCGGATGTCAAAGTTTTGACCTGAAAAAAAAACATAAGGGGTAACACTGTCGTTTTTGGCCGAAATTTTGACCCCCTCCGATCTTCTTGAAACTCTGGATTCTGACAGAGGGCCACGAGACTTCGACCAGCGCACAAAAATGGAGGCTCTAGACCCTTCCAGAGCCGAGATATCGGATGTCAAAGTTTTGACCTGAAAAAAAAAAACATAAGGGGTAACACTGTCGTTTTTGGCCGAAATTTTGACCCCCTCCGATCTTCTTGAAATTCTGGATTCTGACAGAGGGCCACGAGACTTCGACCAGCGCGCAAAAATGGAGGCTCTAGACCCTTCCAGAGCCGAGATATCGGATGTCAAAGTTTTGACCTGAAAAAAAAAACATAAGGGGTAACACTGTCGTTTTTGGCCGAAATTTTGACCCCCTCCGATCTTCTTGAAACTCTGGATTCTAACAGAGGGCCACGAGACTTTGACCAGCGCGCAAAAATGGAGGCTCTAGACCCTTCCAGAGCCGAGATATCGGATGTCAAAGTTTTGACCTGAAAAAAAAAACATAAGGGGTAACACTGTCGTTTTTGGCCGAAATTTTGACCCCCTCCGATCTTCTTGAAATTCTGGATTCTGACAGAGGGCCACGAGACTTCGACCAGCGCGCAAAAATGGAGGCTCTAGACCCTTCCAGAGCCGAGATATCGGATGTCAAAGTTTTGACCTGAAAAAAAAACATAAGGGGTAACACTGTCGTTTTTGGCCGAAAATTTGACCCCCTCCGATCTTCTTGAAACTCTGGATTCTGACAGAGGGCCACGAGACTTCGACAAGCGCGCAAAAATGGAGGCTCTAGACCCTTCCAGAGCCGAGATATCGGATGTCAAAGTTTTGACCTGAAAAAAAAACATAAGGGGTAACACTGTCGTTTTTGGCCGAAATTTTGACCCCCTCCGATCTTCTTGAAACTCTGGATTCTGACAGAGGGCCACGAGACTTCGACCAGCGCGCAAAAATGGAGGCTCTAGACCCTTCCAGAGCCGAGATATCGGATGTCAAAGTTTTGACCTGAAAAAAAAAACATAAGGGGTAACACTGTCGTTTTTGGCCGAAATTTTGACCCCCTCCGATCTTCTTGAAATTCTGGATTCTGACAGAGGGCCACGAGACTTCGACCAGCGCGCAAAAATGGAGGCTCTAGACCCTTCCAGAGCCGAGATATCGGATGTCAAAGTTTTGACCTAAAAAAAAAACATAAGGAGTAACACTGTCGTTTTTGGCCGAAATTTTGACCCCCTCCGATCTTCTTGAAACTCTGGATTCTGACAGAGGGCCACGAGACTTCGACCAGCGCGCAAAAATGGAGGCTCTAGACCCTTCCAGAGCCGAGATATCGGATGTCAAAGTTTTGACCTGAAAAAAAAACATAAGGGGTAACACTGTCGTTTTTGGCCGAAATTTTGACCCCCTCCGATCTTCTTGAAACTCTGGATTCTGACAGAGGGCCACGAGACTTCGACCAGCACGCAAAAATGGAGGCTCTAGACCCTTCCAGAGCCAAGATATCGGATGGCAAAGTTTTGACCCGAAAAAAAACATAAGGGGTAACACTGTCGTTTTTGGCCGAAATTTTGACCCCCTCCGATCTTCTTGAAACTCTGGATTCTGACAGAGGGCCGCGAGACTTCGACAAGCGCGCAAAAATGGAGGCTCTAGACCCTTCCAGAGCCGAGATATCGGATGTCAAAGTTTTAACACTCCCAAAAACGACAGTGTTACCCCTTATGTTTTTTTTTCGGGTCAAAACTTTGCCATCCGATATCTCGGCTCTGGAAGGGTCTAGAGGAAGATAATCAACTCTTAGATAATCAAACTCTTAGATAAAAGGGTCTAGATAATCAACTAAAGATATAAACAAAATCTATTTATATCTTTAGTTTTCATCTTCTTTATCCTTTTTCTCTGCCTCATCCACCTTGTTTGCCCATCTATATTTTGCAGTAGAACTGATTTTTCCCAGCAGTTTAGCAGTTTTTTTGAAAACCAGGACACCCAAACAAACAGATGAATTAGAGGAAATGACTAGCAGTTTGAGCACCATTTTCTCTAGTACATTAGATATTGTTGCACCAATTAGTTTAAAAAGGTTAGAGAGAAAACTAAAGCACCCTGGTACAACAGTGATACGCACGCTATCAAGAGAGAAACCCGTAAGTTAGAGCGTAAATGGAAACAAACTAACTTAGAGGTCTTTAGAATCGCGTGGAAAGACAGTATGTCACGTTATAAAAAGGCTCTAAAAACAGCCAGGGCTGAACATCTCCGCAAACTAATCGAAAATAACCAAAATAACCCAAGGTTTTTATTTAACACCGTGGCGAGACTAACAAACAAACAGACATCACCAGAGCAAAATATACCGTTACAGTTTAGCAGTAATGACTTTATGAATTACTTCAACGAGAAAATAGAAAGCATCCAAAACACAGTTATAAATGTACAATCCTCTATGGTGTCTTATGATTCAGCCGCACTTATGGCCCCTCTAGAACAACTACACCGCTTTACAACGATAGGACAGGAGGAGCTAAATAAACTTATCATTGCATCTAAACCCACAACATGTTTATTGGATCCAATACCCACTAAACTACTAAAAGAACTATTACCTGTAGTGGAAGAGCCTCTCCTCAATATTATTAACTCGTCTCTATCTCTAGGTCATGTTCCAAAAATATTCAAGCAGGCAGTAATAAAACCTCTCATTAAGAAACCGCAATTAGATCCAAATAAGTTAGCGAATTACAGACCCATTTCAAATCAAAACTACACTGGTGTACAAGGACAGGCATTAAGCTGGTTCAGATCGTATTTATCGGACCGTTATCATTTTGTCTGTTTAAACGGGGAAAAATCAAAGATAACGTCAGTAGACTATGGAGTACCGCAAGGATCAGTTTTAGGCCCTCTGCTATTCTCAATATATATGCTGCCACTTGGTAATATTATAAGAAAACATGGAATTAATTTCCACTGTTATGCTGACGACACTCAATTATATATTTCATCACGACCAGACGAAAACACTAACTCCTCTAAATTGACAGAGTGTCTCAAAGATGTAAAATGCTGGATGATGCGTAACTTCCTGCTATTAAATTCAGATAAAACGGAGGTATTTCTTATTGGTCCAAAAAACCACCCTCAAAATCTCTTACAACAAAACCTTAATATAGACGGATGTCCTGTTACTTTATCCACTACAGTAAAAGACCTGGGTGTTATACTAGACCCCAACTTATCTTTCGAAAATCATGTTTCATATGTTACAAGGACAGCCTTTTTCCACCTTAGAAACATTGCTAAGCTACGTAACATGCTATCTCTCTCTGATGCAGAAAAGTTAGTTCATGCATTCATGACCTCGAGACTAGATTACTGTAATGCTTTATTAGCCGGTTGTCCTGCATCCTCAATAAACAAGCTACAGTTAGTCTAAAATGCAGCTGCTAGAGTTCTTACTAGGTCAAGAAAATATGATCATATAACACCGATTTTATCATCTCTGCACTGGTTACCTATTAAGTTCCGTATCAACTACAAAGTACTACTACTGACCTATAAAGCCCTAAATGGTTTAGCTCCTATGTACTTAACAGACCTTCTCTCGCCCTACAATCCACCGCGTTCCTTAAGATCACTAAATTCAAGGCTTCTGGTCATTCCTAGGATATCTAAGTCCAGTAAAGGAGGGAGGGCGTTCTCGCATCTAGCTCCAAAACTCTGGAATAGCCTTCCCGATACGGTCCGGGGCTCTGACTCGCTGACACAGTTTAAAACTAGATTAAAGACGCATCTCTTCAGTCAAGCATTCACATAATGCTCACCTGTCAGTCCTCTTTTATGCCATACGGAACCGTTTGCCACTGAAACTGCTTAACGCACCAGTGGGGCTCGATAGCCTTTTAGACAAACGGGTCGGTCCGTATGGCTGAGTTGCGTTGCGGAGAGTTTGGGTTGCGGAGAGTTCGTGAGATAGTGGTTTTCTAACACCGACACCCGTACAATGGAAATTATTATGAACATCAGCTATGCTAATTATTTCCCATCTGCCTTTCTGCTGTTATCTCGGGACGCTTGTCCCGAGAAAAATGGCGTTGGTCAGGTCCAGTCTTGTATCCAGCATCTCACGGGGGTTTCGGATGCCCCACCGCCTGTGATGAGAAGACCAACGCCTGTGAAGAGACGACTCACCGCCTGCGATATGTTATGGGGCTGTTTTATACATAAACAATATTTATATTTAATAGTTATAAATAAACAATATGAATGTAAGCCAGAGGAGAACTGGCCCCCGACTGAGTCTGGGTTCTCCCAAGGTTTTTCTCTCCATCCAATCTGATGGAGTTTTGGTTCCTTGCCACTGTCGCCTTGCTTTTGGCTTGCTTGGCTTGCTTAGTCGGGATTATTTAGGATTATTTATTATTTAACAATATTATCGATCTGTGTTGTACTACTTTCATGTCATCACTGTGAAGCTGCTTTGATACAATCTGTATTGTGAAAAGCGCTATATAAATAAATGTGACTTGACTTGACTTGACATTTTCATCACTTAAAAACAGCCAGCACAGGACGTGAAAACAGGACATGTTTAACGCAAAGTTGAGATGTTGCCCAGAGATAAAAACATATAATAGCACTAGTTGTCGGATGAACAGATGCACTAGAGACGAGAGTTGTCGTATTTCCCCGCGTTTAATAAAACCACTCAAACGTCACACTCGTCCTCATACATGGGGATTGAGCGAGGAAAAAAACACAAACAAACATCTGGTGACAATAGAAAAATACAATAAAAGAAAGAATACAAAGAGTCGGCAGAGCGGTCATCTCCTCTCCTCACTTAAAGGGGTGGTTGAACTTAATTCCAGGTTCACTTTTTTGATTTTCAATAGTGTGTAATGTTGCTGATGGTGCATTAACAGTATCTGCAAAGTTGCAGCGCTGAAAGTTCAATGTAAGCAGAGATATCGTCTTTTAAAAACCAGGAAGTGTAAACGCCTACAAAAACGACTCGATTGGGACTACAACGGAGTTCCCAGAGTTTTGAGAAGATTGGGGATACTTAATTTTTCGCCCAAAAAAAAAAAACGTAAGGGGTAACACTGTCATTTTTTTTCCTGGTCGACATTTTGAGTTTCCATATCTCAGCTCTAGACCCTTCCAGAGCGGAGATATTGAGACATTTATAATGCATAAATGTAATCTTTATCACTGTTTATTAATTTATTTCATGTTGGTATATTTTGGGAAGTACACCTGTTTTGAAATGATGTCCATTGGAATGGACAAAAAAATCATAATGAAAACAATCAAATAAAAAAAATTTCATTTGTTTTCCTTTATTGAAGCCTCATGAGCTGGGAAAATGTACTTTTATATTTTTCAGAAACTTGAAACATATTTCAGGTCTGAGGGGGTTAAAGGAACATTGTCTCATTTTTCACACATTAAGAGAACCTTACATTTGATTGTTCTCTGAGCGTTTCAGTTGGACGTTCGTTTGACGTTTTTTTTTAATGTAACAACTTGAGTTTGTCACTGGATTCCGAAAGTGAGTCACTTCTGTTAACCTGTCAATCATCTGAAATTATCATCAGCATCACTATTAATCAGCAAACAGGTCAAATATCTCTAATCGCGAGTATGATTATGATGTATGAAACCATAGCAAATTATAATTTCTTGGCGATGAAGGTGTGTGACTCACTCTTGATCAAAACCAAAAATTACAGGCTCTGTGAATCCTCTTTCCCCGACAGTGCTCTCTCTCTCACACACACACACACACACACACACACACACACACACACACACACACACTCACAAACAGGCACACATGTTTATACTGTACAAACCGTATATTCTATCCCCTTCCCCTGCCTCTAACCCTAAACCTACTCCTCACAGGACACATTCTGCATTCTTGCATTTTCAAAAAAACATTACTTGGTCTGATTTATACACTGTTTTCCTCATGGGGATCGCTGGCTGGACCCCACAATGTTGGTGATTTCAGGTTTTACTGTACTTGTGGGGACATTTGGTCCACATAATGTAATATAAACAGAAACACACACACACTCACCTCAATGATGATGATGGTGAAACCCATGGAGATGAAGATCAATGTTCCTCAGGAGTCTGTGATTCTGTCCGATTCTCCAAGACTCTGATGCTCAATTCTCGAGGAGACTCTATAAATCTCTCTCTGTTTCTCTCTCTCTCTCTCTCTCTCTCTCTCTCTCTCTACAGATGTCAGCTGATTTAAGTGAACTTGTCTCGTTCTGACATCACACTGATCTGTAAAATCTGATCATTTTTCAAAAAAAGTATAATCAACTTTTTGTTTACGTCATTAGTCTTCATTAAACGGACTTATGAGTTGAATCTTGCATCACTTTAGAAATAAGTTAAGCAATTTTCTTTTTCTTTTTTTAAGTTAAATATATGAAGAGTTCAGATGCAAAAGCCTCTAAATGCCATTTGAAATTTTCTTCTAAAATGACCATTTTTATCAAACTTGTATATTTAAGTTCAGTAATTTCACTTAAATGACAATTAATAGGTAATCTTCATTGTCATTTAAGTGAAATTACTGAACTTAAATATACAAGCTTGATAAAAATGATCATTTTAGAAGAAATTTTCAAATGGCATTTAGAGGCTTTTGCATCTGAACTCTTCATATATATATATGCTGAGCTCAACAATCACTACAGAACACTGATTATCATTATCACACTGACGAGTCATTTCTGTAAATTATGGACTGGTATTGTCTTGTGGAAAGTAAATATCTGTTATGTCAAATATAGATACTAAATAAATAAATGCAATTTATAAAATCCCGAATATTTTGCAGTTTCTAGTTTGTGAATGTATGATGCTACACATGTATAAAATACTACATTCTTTGCAATGTTTTATTTATTCACTTGATATTTGTTTTATTGCTTCTTAATTTGAAGATCATATGTATCTAGACATTTTTTATTGTATTGTAATTTAGTTGTGTACTTTAACGGCTTCTGGAAATGCCACAGAACAGTGAAATGTTTTCATCCCTTGAGTCCTTTAAATGTCCACATTTGGAATAGTTTCATCATCGTCACGGACAGTCAGTAATATAAGCATACTGATTTCCATCATCATTATTAAAATATTCATTGATTAATTAGATCTAGAGCCCAGTTGGACCAATTTCACGTGTCGATTTTGATGTTTATTGTTAAAACTACAACGGAAAGTCATGAGACATAATATTTACAGCAATATGTTATTGTATGTATTGAGTTTATGACATTCCAAGTACAAAAAAAGGAATGACTGATAGTTTTCCTCATGTAGCGTGTGTGTGCGTCTTCGACTTTAATACAGCGACACCTGCTGGACACACACTCACTCCTCTAAACTCATCTCTTCAGGTGTGTGTGTGTCATTTTCATCTTCACAGTTCACCCATATCTCAAGACATTGAGCTTCCAACAGTTTCTAGAACTCAGAACATCAATTTAACTTTTATTTATTGATTTAGTTTGTTGTTGTTGAAGATACCACCACACTTCATTCCCCTGATCATATGTGTGTGTAATTTGGTCAGCATAATCAGATTTAAAAATGTAACAAGACTGGTCTGATCAAAATGTTTTAAGATGACAATCTTTATAAATGTATATTTATAAAAATGTTCTATCAAATCTATTTATATCAAGTAATTAAAAATGTTTTTAATAAAAAATAAATAACTTATGGCAGAAAATGATTCACAGACAGCTGCGTGTCATCTCTCAAGTCTCTTTATTTAATATTGAATTATGTACAGAGTCATAGAATCTATATCGTAAATGAAACAAGCAAGACAGTTTTCCGTTCTCTCCCCTGATAATCTTTGGATCGCAGGAACGTTCGTCAAAAGCCCGACAGAAGGAGTGACGTACAGTGAGACGTGAGTGATGATGTAAGCGATGATGCACAGTGACGTGAGCGATGATGTAGGCGATGACGTACAGTAACGCGACCGATGATGTACAGTGTGACACAAGCGATGATGTAAGCGATGACGTACAGTGTGACGTGAGCGATGATGTAAGTGACGTGAGTGATGATGTAAGCGATGACGTACAGTATGACGTGAGCGATGATGTAAGTGAAATGAGCGATGATGTAAGCGATGATGTAAGTGACGTGAGCGATGATGTAAGCAATGACGTACAGTGTGACGCGAGCGATGATGTAAGTGACATGAGCGATGATGTAAGCGATGACGTACAGTGACATGAGCGATGATGTAAGCGATGATCTGCAGTGTGACGCGAGCGCTTTCATGCGTCGCCACAACAGGGTCTCGCCACATCACGCTGTTCTGAACATCAATGACCTTCAATGGGCTTAATGTACGACTTTATGTATATTAATCGCTGTTTTTATTGCCAATATAAGGGAGCTTCAAAAACGAGACTGACTCCCTCGACCTCAGACAGGGTTGTCTACGAAAGCCGGATCTTTGTGTGAAGGATGTTTTTACTGGGAAATGGAAAGTGTGTGACGCTAACAATCACGCGAGTCTGTCTTAATAAAGTAAAGCTCATACGACGTTCAGCAGTGACACGTCATCGTTCAGGGAGGTTGCTTCTCCTCAGCATCTGAACACGTCTACGAAACAAGCGGACATGTGGTATAAAAATAAGTGTGAGCGGTCAGACGGCATGAAGGACGAAGCGGATGAACGTGTGTTCATACACCGGAGGAATGCGTTCAGACTCGCGGATGACGACTGGCTCTCCTGAATCCCCATGGAGGAACGAGACGCTCCGTGATGACGAGCCGTAGATACAGTGATGTACAGATAATCCCCATAATCCCCGGCAGAGGAGAGTGATTATACAGCGCCTCGATCAGGGACAGCTGAGGGAAACACATGAACACGCGTCACACACACGCCAACATGTTCTCCGATCGACACTACACACAGTTCAGTTCCTCAGCTCGACTATACTCTAAACTCTTGTAAACCGACAGCACACCACCCACAATCATTTGTGATGCATCAATTAAAAGCAATTACCAAATCATCAAATATCATTCAATATATTTGAACAGTATAATATATATTATTACTATGTTATATAGTAATTATATACTATAATAATATATTATTATAAATATGAACAGTATATTATTTTATTAAATTGCAGGGCCAGTAAGAGACTCATTTAAAGGGGTCACGACTGATCTTTTGACATATAGCATTAAAATATCCTATTTAAATATAATATAATATTATAATATTATATATAATAATAATATTAAATATAACATATTTAATATTAAATTAAATAATATAAAATATTTTAAACGCCCACAATAAAAGCAGCTCCAATATCTTCATATTACTGGATCTGTGACGTCACATGAGCAAACACATCTGCATACGCCCGCACCCAGAGCAAGACATCGACCAATGGGTGTACTGCACCAAACCACAGGCCCCGCCCACCGGCTGGGTTATTTAAATGGTGCTGTTTGACTGAGTTCAGAGAATCATCGGTGAATTATTTCATTATGCTTTATCGGTAAATGATTATTTTATATGGTTGATGTTTTTTAATATATATTTATATATATATAAGTGCATGTCATGACCCCTTTAACTAAATATTTATATAAAACTGATGTAATGAAATCTCCTGCTTTACTCTTTATATCGTCTCCAAACGCAACCATGATTAACATGATGATTTTATTGACCATGCACATAGTGATCATTTCATGCAAATGTAAAGTCTCACCTGGGATCCTGATCCTAGAACAGATTCTTGCTTTTCTGTGAAGGAAGAGAGAAAGTGTTCAAGAGACTGGACTTTAGTAGTAAAAACTGCTCAAATAAACATATTCGACACATGTACTGTATATCAGCAGAGATCTGCTCAAGCTTGTTCCTCAGAGATCACATGGTTTTGTTTTTGAGAATTACATTTAGAAAGTAAGTTGCTCGGCCTGAAAAAATAATGCACTTTTTTTTAAAAATGTAGTCAATCCCCCAAATTTTTTGCATGTTCATGTACAAAGTCATGTTTTCATGTAACTAGTAGATATGTTCTTAAATATTTTTGCAATACAGTGGAATGAGTAAGATTTATTAATGCTGTCGAAAGAGTCTCTTCTGCTCACCAAAGCTGCATTATCTGATCAGTGAAAATAGTCAAATATTATTCTCATGTAAATCATCAGTTCTCTATGTGAATATACAGTGAAGTGTAATTTATTCCTGTGATCAAAGCTGAATTTATCATCATCACTCCAGTCTTCAGTGTCACATGACCCTTCAGAAAACTTAATAAATATTCCAAACTGGTGTATAACTGATGATGAAAAGAACGACACTGATCCGTCTGCACAAAACTACACACTTACCAGACGATCATCCTCAGCTAGTTTCATCACGTCAACACTAACCGGACAGAACAGAAGAACATGCGAGACAGAACACACACACACACACACACACACACGAGAAAGAAGAGCAGAAGCGGAGATGTGACGAAAACAAGAGTTTAATAGAAATAACTCAAAGACATACAGTGAAAAAACAAAAGAAACAAACAAGCAACTTAAGCAGAACGATGACATCATGACATGAGAAAACACACACACACCTTTACACGAGATCTGTGAGTGAGCGCTACTCACTGTAAAGTATTATCTTTAAACATACAAAAGTTGTAAAAGTATTTCCAAACTTTAGAGAAAGAGGAGGCTTTTCAAATGAAAAGTGATATATATATATATATGGCCAACGATTAATCACGTCCAAAATAAAAGTTTGTGTTTACATAATATATGTGCGTGTACTGTGTACTGTGAATAATTATATTATTGAAAAATTATATATTTTTATATATTTTTCATATATTTGAAAATATATTTTCTTAAATATATACATGCATGTATATATTTAGGAAAAATGTGTTATTTATATATAAAATATTGATATTTATATATAAGATAAATTATATATATATATATATATATATATATATATATATATATACACACACTGTATATATGCATGAATGTATTTAAGATATTTGCATGTATATACATTTATAATATATATAAATAACACATTTTTCTTAAATATATACATGCATTTGTGTGTATTAATATACAATATAATTATACAAAGTTCACACACATATATTATGTAAACACAAACTTTTATTTTGGACGTGATTAATCATTGCCCAGATATATATATATATATTATGTATTAGTGGCGTGTCAGTCTCTGAGGAGCAGATTGTGTGTATCAGGCTCGTGGTAAGAGTGTGTGCCGTCTAAAAGTGTGTCAGCTGACAGACAGAACCCAAACACACACTCTCTGTTTCTACAGCAGAAGCTCTTCGTCTTAGAGGTGCTGATGATGTCCATGTGTGTGTGTGTGTGTGTGTGAGAGTCGAGGCCAGCGTCAGATGGAGGTCTCCAGGCGCTTCAGGGGCTTTACCTTTTTCTTGGCCTGCAGCATCTCCTGGTAGGCGCTCGACCTGATGAAGCGGCTGTACGAGTCACTCTTCATGAGCTTATAGATGTGCTCCTGGTGGAGAAACACACGATGATGAAGATGAGGAGGAGGAAGAAATCCTCACGCTGACTAGTGTTCTGGGGTCTCATTATAAACCTGCGTACGTTGTGATTTATAAAAACTAGATGTCGTCGACTGTGAAAGTAAATGTTATGTGGAAAAGTAATATATTATTCGTAACACTCTCTCGTTTACCGCCAGCATTCAGCCAATGAGCATCTACATCCTTTAAACAAACTAGAGCCCGACCGATAAAGGATTTTGAAGGCCGATACCCATACAAATATTTGTTGGTTTTAAAATCCGATATATCGGCCGATATATTTAAAAAATCTTTTTCCAAAAACGCGCAACAAAACAAACAGATTTCCCTAACATTAGTTATTCGTAGTTATTTATGGGTTTAACTAAAATAATATGATTATGTATTTAAAAAGAAACTTGTTTCTTTTTTTGTCACAACAGAACAGAGGAACATCTAAATATATTAAAGTTCTGATAAATAAATAATAATTACTCCCTACGTTGCCAAAACAATACACGAGTGTTGCCAACAGTGCCCTCTGGTGGACAAACTATACAACTCCAACACTCATGACATGGTTCAAGCGTGTTTCGTCTGTTTTTATTTTATTTTTGAAATATTCATTTATCAGCCATTATAACTGCCGATACCGATAGTTTGGAAAATGCCTAATATCGGCCGATAATATCAGTCTGGCTTAAAAACAAATCTCTGAAAATCATTTAATTTCACAAACCTTGCCGATTTAATGGAATCCAGCGGGGATATCTTGTGTGTGTGTGTGTGTGTGTGTGTGTGTGTAGCCGCATACATATGACGGAGTGAGTGTATGTATTTTGCCAGTTTTGTCTTTTAGGCGCACACACTTTTAGATCATACACACAGTTGTATACATCGTTTAAATGAACACATTTTAAGCTAACTGTGTTTTTATAGATATACATTTCTGAATATGTACTGCTCTGAGAACAGATCGCTGTAAAATGTAAACTCGACTCTTGGTGCATGTTCTGAAAGCTGCTTTAAAGGGATACTCCACTTTTTTTTTTTTGGAAATAGGCTCATTTTACCACTCCCCCAGAGTTAAACTGTTGACTTTTACCGTTTTCGAATCCATTCAGATGAATTTTTTATATTTAGAAGAATATCAATAACCAGACAGTTTCTGCTCTCATTGACTTCCATAGTAGGAAAAAATATATGCTATGGAAGTCAATGAGACCAGAAACTGTCTTGCTACCGATATTCATCTAAACGAATAATTCGAAAACGGTAAAACTCGACTGTTTAACTCTGGGGGAGTGGGAAAATGAGCCTATTTCCAAAAAAAAGTGGAGTTTCCCTTTAAAACGATGTGAATGTGATTATCTGGTCATAATGAGAGGTGTACCAGCACACACACACCTGAGCGTCTTCGAAAGCGTATCGGCCGGGGTCTTTGACGTTCTGCGTGGTCTTGTCGTAGCTCTTGGAGTCGACGTTGATGGCACTGGGCGCTCCCGGAGCGAGGAACTCTTCCCAGATCTCCTGAACTCTGCTGGGAACCTCCCGGATGGGCCGCTTCTTCAGCTCCTGCACCGACAGCCAGAACCTGCGCACAAGACGCCCTTCAAACCACTGGACTGAGTTTAAAAGACGTCTGATATCCGTCAAACACGGCCCTGACGTCTGGACTAAAGCCAGGCGACACATCAGTGAACATTTAAAGACCTCTAAACCACAGCCCAGGAATAGACGAGTCGTTCACTTTCTTTGTTATGTAATTGATGACTCGTCTATTCTAGCAGGTTTAGATGTTTTTAAATGTTTGTTTGATTATTATAATCAGGACATGTGGATTCAGCAAGTGCCGGATGTGGCCCGGATCTAGACATTTAAGTACTGAGTAATATTAACATGTACTTACTCTAGGGTTAGGGTTTGGTTGAGGGTTAGTTGCATGTAATTATGCATAATTTATACTATGGTAAGTACATGTAACATATGTAACCAGAACACTGTGTAATAAAGTGTTACCCATCAAAGCACTGGCCAATCAATGTCCAGCGATGCCTAACCCACTCCAGAACCCGTCAGCTGGTCTTACCTTAGGTTCTCCGAGCTGAACTCGGACTCCAGGAACTTCAGGAACTGTTCTCTCCCGACTGGATCCTTCAGAACCTCGTTGAACCCGAATCCCCAGCGCTTCACCCGCTGCTGCCCGGGCTCTTTACTGGGAGACGGAGACACACGATTAACGTTTAATAACTTACACAGCCCAGATCCGGCCCACATCCGGGACATGTGGATTCAGCACGTAATGTGGGCCCGATTTGGGCCGGATCTTGGATTTGGGATATGTGGATTCGGCACGTGCCGGATGTGGGCCGGATCTCGGACTTTGTGGATTCAGTAAACGGCGGATGTGGGCCGGATCTGGGACACGTGGATTGAAATGTGATGTGGGCCGGATTTGGGACATGTGGATTCAGCGTGTGAAGAGTTTGTTGTTAGTGGAGAAGAATGTCAATCAGATTTATCTTAGAGCTGTCAAACGATTAATCGCAATTAATCGCATCCAAAATAAAAGTTTGTGTTTACATAATACATGTGGGTGCACTGTGTATAATTATTATATATATATAAATACACACACATGCATGTATATATTTAAGAAATATTTTCATGTATATTCTGTATATAGATTTATATCATATATAAATATTTTATATGTAAATAATATTTTTTTTCTTAAATATACATGCATGTGTTTTTTTATATGTATACAAAATAATTATACACAGTGCACCCACATATATTATGTAAACACAAACTTTTATTTTGGATGCGATTAATCGTGATTAATCATTTGACAGCCCTAATTTATCTACATAATCTAAAAGTCCGTTATATTGCCCAGACCTGTTCGTGCCTGTGAGAGTTTCTGAAGAATAAAATAACGTTTGATCCTCTTAAAGAGCGTGATTCAGCACACTGAAAAGACTGTTAATTTAATTTTTCTAATGAACATTTAATTTTGAGTGAGTGACACACACCTGGCCTCCAGCTCCCAGGAAGTGATGTCATCAGAGATCCAGGGGTTGGACGGCTCCGGTGTGGTGAAGAAGGGGTCGTACTCCACATACTGTTCAGAGTAACCCAGCAAACTACACACAGATTAATCATCGTTAATGATAATGAAGATTCAGTTGATTCTGATCATTTTCTATTTCAAATAAAAGCTGTTTTTTCAACTTTCTATTCATCAAATAATCCTGAAAAATCAAATCTGGGACGTTGGCTCACCTCTCGGCCACTTTGGACATCTTTAAGCGGTGTCGGTCCAGCTGTGTGTGCCAGTGCTGGATCTGGAGGACAATCACACAGTCCAACACTCCACTGATCAAGGCTCAAAAGATGTGTGTGTGTGTGTGTGTGTGTGTGTGTGTACCTGGTCCCGTAGCTCGTCCTCCGTGGGCTCCTTCACCTCTGCTATTGGTGTGTGAGTCGGACTGAGGCTCCGGATGTCGTTCTGTAAACCGTAAACTGACTGCAAACACACACATGACCACACACTCGTTAGTGTGTGTCTCATTCTTTATAAACGACAGACAATCTCTTTCTGGACACAATAAAATCCTGTGGAGGAGTCTGATATTTGCTGTTAATGTGTGTGTGTGTGTGTGTGTGTGTGTGTGTGTACCTTCCGTGTTTTGTGTGGCTGCTTCATCCGTGAGGATTTCTTTATGTCGGCTTCAGTTGTGTTCACACAGCCAGGCTGCAACACACACACACACACACACACACACACACACACACACACACACACACACACACACACACACACACACACACGCGCGATTATTATTAATGCGCCAGCAACACAGTTTTAGACAGTTTAAAGACTCTTAAATCATTAATTAATTATTAAATTAATTATTAAATACGTGTTTGTGTGTGTGTGTGTGTGTGTGTGTGTGTGTGTGAGCTCACCACCGGCCTGTGCACATCCCAGAATGCCCGCTCTTGACTGTCCAGGATCTTACGTTCGATTTTGTCTCGTTTTTTGTCCACTCTGACAGGAGAGAGATCACACACACACTGATGCAGATCTGAGACAGGGTTAAAGACACTGATCTGAGATCTGATCACTTACTTCGCTTGTGCTTCTGCTTGCATAAATATAAACTCCCATTTACGTGCAAAAGCTCTCTGTAGTCTCGCCAAACTCTCCTGCGGCAAACACACACACACACACATGCATGAACACACACACACACAATCAGCAAAATGCAGTATGCATTCGCTTTATTCCATAAAACACAGAATAAGATGTGCGGGAACAATAAAACATTCACATTTTAAAAATGGCTTTTCATTATTTCATAAACAGATGAAGACGCTTACAGCTTCATAATCGGCCAACTCCAG
Organism: Cyprinella venusta; assembly: GCA_038021265.1. NCBI lineage: Eukaryota > Metazoa > Chordata > Actinopteri > Cypriniformes > Leuciscidae > Cyprinella > Cyprinella venusta. The sequence continues at coordinate 294,138 of CM075877.1, read as the reverse complement.
ACGAGCTTTATTCTGCATCGTTCGCTTACAGAGGTAAACGGCTGCAGAGAGAGAGAGAATGAGAGATTTTTTTATTTATTTTTAAAATACACTTTTTATTACAATTATTCCCATGTCACAAATCAAAACAAAATTAATAAATTAAATAAATACAAACTGGGGGAAAAAAACACAAAAAAACAAAACATGTTACTTAAAAAGGAAAATATAACTCTTCTTCAACAAATTCACAAATGACCCCATTTAAACACCAAATTGCTCCAAAAGTTAAGAGATCGCGCATTAATCTGTAGTAATGATAGTCAATTAAAACTCTTGATTTGACTAAATTAGAGAGAGAAAGAGAGAGAGAGACTGTTTTCATACAGGATAGTGTGAATCTTGATGACATCACTGCACTGAAACACACTGATGTACATTGAGCTTTATATTATATTAGTAATATTATCCACATGCATATATAGAGATATGAATAGACACAGAGCGCTGTTTGTCCAGCAGGGGGCGCAGCTCTCCCACCAGAGCCACTGCAGTACACCAGTCACAGAAACTAACCATTAAAACATGTGGAAATTAGTAAGATTTTAAAGTAGAACATTTATAAGATTTTAAAAAAATGGTAAAAAGTTCTGGAAATATTTTATAATGAATATAACATGATAAGCTGTAAAATATTGTATTGAGTAAAAATTGCTGATAAATTGCTATTAAAAAAAATGAGTAAAAAAATATATTTACATTTTAAATATATTTTTTACTCATTTTTAAATAGCAATTTATCAGCAATTTTTCGTGATTAATGAGTAAGAATATATTTAAATTTTAAATATGTTTTTTACTCATTTTTTACTAGCAATTTATCAGCAATTTTTACTCAATACAATATTTTAGATTATATTCATGAGCGTTTACACTTGTTCTAACGAATGATGCGGATCACAGGTCGTTGTTTTAAACCTGTGATCCCCATCATTAGTCATTCGTTAGAATGAGTGTAAACGCTCATGAATATTCAGTTATTAAAGGCTTCACAATTATGTAATTATAATTATTTTATGTAATTGTTTTAACTTCTTTTACATGTCTCTCTCTCTCTCTCTCTATATATATATATATATATATATATGTGTGTGTGCGTGTGTGTGTGTATTTACTGTAGATTAAATTATAATTCATTGTAATGAAATGACATCATCTCTTTAAAATCTTCATTTGGGGAGTTTTCATGTGATTAATGAACCATCATGTCATTAGTTGGACGAGTGTGTGTGTGTGTGTGTGTGACAGGAGTGATACGGAGTTGAACAGCATGTAGAGTGTGTTGATCGATTGTTCTGATGTTGTCCGACACTTTCTCGTGTTTCAGGACAGCAGCTCAAGAACAGCAGAGGTCCATCAGAGTGTGTGTGTGTGTGTGTGTGTGTGTGTGTGTGTGTGTGTGTGTGTTCTTACCATAGTCAGTGTTCTCTGGCTCCCAGCAGTTTGATGGCCAGAAGTACGGCGTCTGCGATCAGAAACACACAACAAACTCAATCATCATCTCGAAAACATGTGACCTGAACATGAATCACATGATTTGCCACACAGGAAAATGATGCGGCCGACTGACCATCTCAACCACACGTGTGTGTGTGTGTGTGTGTAGAACTGAGGTTTACTGCAATCACTTCAATCAGCAAACCTGCTCATTACCGTGACCATATACATGAATATGGATGACATCATCTATAGGAATATGCATCAGAATATTCATGAATTTGAATTGGAGTATGAACGATATCGTGCACATGAATCAGAATATTAATAGGAATGGCATCAAGTTTGATCATCATATTCACAGTAGAAACATTATAATCCAATGATGCGTGTCATATCTTGTACAGTTCTCAGCCAATCACGAGAGGTCTCGGCCGATCACATGAGGCTCTCGGCCAATCACGCGAGAGAATCTCACCTGAAACCGGTAGAAGGTCCCGTCGTCCTTCAGGATGAGGACGTGATCCGATATGGGGAAGAAATAACCGTGAGCGGCCATCAGTGTTCCCAGATGAAGAGCCTCCACTGCAACACACGCACACGCACACGCACACGCACGCACACACACACACACACACACACACACACACACACACAGTGGCCTTTGTTTTAAGGAAGAAATACTCATCAGTGCTGTCCACTCATGATCTTACACACGGTGTGTGTTGAAGGATGTTGAGCGGAGCGTGCGTGATCGTCCACATCTCCTTTGCTCGTAAACCAGCGGCTGATTTTAAGAAGGTCACGTTAGGCTAAACTAATCGAGCTCAGATCAATGCGATCGCGGATGTAAATGCCAGCGTTTGATTTCCTCCTCAAGGCGTGTGTTCACGGCCGGCACCTTCAGCTTAATTAAATAACCATGAACGGTCCGACAATCTCCAGCTAATGAGTTTACCGCTGCGTGTGTGTGAGGAGGAGGAGAAGCGCTGCTGTACCTGGATCCTCAATGCTCAGGTTCTTCTGCATCCACTGGACGATCTCGGAGCCTGGAACACACAATGAGGATCTGAGTTTTGTTCAATACACAGTAATTTAAGCACATTCTCTCATTTTAAATTCAAAATAACTCACAATTTCATGCATAAACCTTTTGATTCAGCTCTAAATATCTTACATCGAGAGATCCTCTGATAATAAAACATGATGTTTCATAACTAGATGGAGAAACTCGAAAAATGAGAATATGGTGCAAAAGTTCATTTATTTCAGTAGTTCAACTTAAAAGGTGAAACTAATATATTATATAGACTCATTACATGCAAAGTGAGATATTTCAAGCCTTTATTTGTGATAGATTTGATGATTATGGATTACAGATACGAAAACATTTTCACAATACATGTTGAATTTGGGTTTTCATATCTGTAAGCCACAATCATCAACTTTATAACAAAATATCTTGAAATATCTCACTTTGCATGTAATGAGTCTATATAATATATTAGTTTCACCTATAAAGTCTAATTACTGAAATAAATGAACTTTTGAACTAGGGCTGTAAAACGATTAATTGCGATTAATCGCATCAAAAATAAAAGTTTGTCTTTATATAATATATATGAGTGCACTGTGTATAAATATTTTATATATATATATAAATACACACATGAATGTATGTTTAAGAAAAAATATTATTTATATATAAAATATTTATATATAATATAAATTATTAGGGCTGTCAAAACGATTAATCGCGATTAATCGCATCCAAAATAAACGTTTGTGTTTACATAATACATGTGGGTGCACTGTGTATAATTATTATATATATATAAATACACACACATGCATGTATATATTTAAGAAATATTTTCATGTATATTCTGTATATAGATTGATATATAATTTATATTATATATAAATATAAATATTTTATATATAAATAATATTTTTTTCTTAAATATATACATGCATGTGTGTTTTTTATATATCTAAAATAATTATACACAGTGCACCCACATATATTATGTAAACACAAACTTTTATTTTGCATGCGATTAATCGCGATTAATTGTTTGACAGTCCTATTTTGCAGCATATTCTCATTTTTCCAGTTTCACCTGTAAGCGGAGCATGAGCTGTTCCACTGGATCCTAAAGTCAGTGCATTCAGACACACAATATAAAATAATAATAAAATATTTTGTTGCTCAACGTTTAGCATTTTTAGTTTGAATTTTGAGCATTTTTAGGTTTTTCAATGTGCCCTGAAGCATTCCTCGCATTGCATTCATTCCTAATGGGGTCAAACTGACCCGTGAGGGAACGGATTATTACTTTTTTAAACTTCACAAAACTGTATTCCTGGTTAAAGTCCCCAGATGAACACAGAACAGACATCATGCGTCGTCTCCTCTTCAGAAGCAGCTCTTGACCTGTGTGTTGCAGGTCTCAGATCAGTCAGGTGACGAGGGCTCATTAGCGCGGGCGAACGAGACGCAGGGAAAGTAGGTTTCGGGGGCAGCCGGTGCGAGAGACGTCTTCAGGGGCCGGAGAAATAAGAGCATCCTGGCTTACATTACACAGATCCTGGACCAGAACATGTTCTGATGGCGATCACACACCAGACCCAGATCACAGAGAAACTAGAACACTTCCTGCTCCGACCTCAGTGTGAACGCGCTCGTCTGGGCACACGGGGTTAATGCTGATCTCACAATGATTCACGCAACTGCATGATTATTCGCAAAAATATTTTATTTTTATTTTTTTTATGCAATGTTAGATTTAAGCAATGATCTTGTAAATGTAAATGTATTATTTTTGTACGGTAATTAAGTATGTACTGTTATGTGAAAAGCACATCTGCAGACGGACATTGCGAATTAGCCTCGGCTATAAATGTTGTAGTGTGGTGCATGTTGATTGTTCCCGCTTATCCCTATCAAAAAATAAATAAATAAGGGAGGAAATATTATGAGGACAAAATCATGCTTTCATAAATCATAATTATGGCATAAAAAGTAGAAATTATGTCAATTATTATCATAAAAATTGTGAACTTTTTAAGTCATAATTTTGACTAATCTCATTATAATTATGACTTGAGTGAGTTTCGACTGTATGTCATAATTTTGTCTTTTTATGACCGAATTATGATTTTTTTTTAAGCCATGATTTTAACTAATTTCATCATTTTTACTTTTTTCTCATAATTTTTAACTCATAATTTCACATTTTATTCTCATAATTTTAAAAAAATCAGCATTTTATCATTTTAAGCTGAACACAGTCGTGCCGCTTCATATTTTTCTGGAAGCCGTGACACATTTTATTGTTCCGGATTCTTTGATGAAAAGAACAGCATTTATGTCAAATGGCATCTTTTGTTACATTGTATCTTTTGATCAATTTAATGCATCCTTTCGGAATAAAAGAATTAATTTCTTTCAAATAAACTCGTGATTACAAAAAACGTCAAACTTAACATAAGTGTTTTAATGAACTGTTTATCTTATCTGAAGTGACTCAATATTCCTAACACACACACACACACAGAGCGAGGGAACTGAAGCATGAGCTCTGGAAAGACTTTCATTTAATGTCACACACGAGTAACAGAAACTCCATCGCAACAGGACCAAACTCTTGTGATGAATGGAGTAAATAATCAGCGACAGTGTTTGTTTCTGGTGTCTCTCTCCGTTCCTCTCACACACACACACACACGAGCAGCAACACCAGCTGTTCCCAGCAGCTAAATTTATCCTGTTTTAATTATCACTCTGTGGGTCTCAGACAGCGGGTCCGTATGGATCTCACACACACTCTCGCCCTACTTCACACCTCACACACTCCGCCATCTTCGTGTCCGAGCATTATTAACTGTCTTTTTGTGGATTTGCTAAGGCTTTTGAGGGTTTGGTGTGTGTGTGTTGTGGTCTGTATGTTTATTTCAGAAACACGTGTGTCTACAAACAGAGCGAGCGAGAGAGTGTGTGTCGAGTGTTCATCTGTGGCTCTGCTCCAGAAAACCATGAGCATTTGAAGAGGTTTCTACGGATAGTGTGTGTGTGTGTGTGTGTGTTTGTTGTGGTCTGTGTTTGGAGTGTGAGTTGAGTGTTCCATGAGTGTGTGTGTGTGTGTGTGTGTATGGGGTGTTGCTCTGCTCCAGAAAGCACGAGCGTTTGAAGAGGTTCTACATTTCAAAATGTCATTATTGAAGATGCTTATATAAGACACTCGATTATATAACAGCAGAAACAGCAGAGGAGGATCTGAAGTCTCCTGCGTCTCACACACACACACACACACAACTCTCATCATCATCACCATCATCATCCTCTCAGTGCAGTTCTCCCATGATGCATCAGTTCTGTGGGTCCTAATTAATGCATTCACAGAATAAAAGCCTGTGGGCCAGTTAGACTGTAATCTGATGATCTGATGATCAAATGAACGAATGATCTGATGAACTGATGATCTGATGATCTGATGAACTGATGAACTGATGATCTGATGATCTGATGATCTGATGAACTGATGAACTGATGATCTGATGATCAAATGAACGAATGATCTGATGAACTGATGAACTGATGAACTGATGATCTGATGATCAAATGAACGAATGATCTGATGATCTGATGAACTGATGATCTGATGAACTGATGAACTGATCTGATGAACTGATGAACTGATGATCTGATGAACTGATGAACTGATGAACTGATGAACTGATGATCTGATGATCTGATGAACCGATGAACTGATCTGATGATCTGATGAACTGATGAACTGATGAACTGATGAACTGATCTGATGATCTGATGAACTGATGATCTGATCTGATGAACTGATCTGATGATCTGATGAACTGATGATCTGATCTGATGAACTGATCTGATGATCTGATGAACTGATGATCTGATCTGATGAACTGATGATCTGATCTGATGAACTGATCTGATGATCTGATGAACTGATGATCTGATCTGATGAACTGGTGATCTGATGAACGGATGAACTGATGAACTGATGAACTGATGAACTGATGAACTGATGATCTGATGAACTGATGAACTGATGAACTGATGATCTGATGATCTGATGAACTGATGATCTGATGAACTGATGAACTGATGAACTGATGAACTGATGAACTGATGAACTGGTGATCTGATGAACTGATGATCTGATGAACTGATGAACTGATGATCAAATGAACGAATGATCTGATGAACTGATGAACTGATGAACTGATCTGATGAACTGATGATCTGATGAACTGATCTGATGAACTGATGATCTGATCTGATGAACTGATCTGATGATCTGATGAACTGATGATCTGATCTGATGATCTGATGAACTGATGATCTGATGATCAAATGATCAAATGAACGAATGATCAGATGAACTGATGATCAAATGAACGAATGGTCTGATGATCTGATGATCTGATGATCTGATGAACTGATGAACTGATCTGATGAACTGATGATCTGATGATCAGGGAACATCTCCACAATATCTCTCAGGATCTCTCAGGGCTCCATGTAAAGGCCAAATCATGAGCGCTCTGTAAAGCGGATCTCTCTCCAGCAGAAGCCGACAGATCTGTGTGTGTTTGCTTGCGCTAACGGCGCATCAGTGACCTCTCTTCAAAGCCGTGTGTGTGATGTGTTTGAAGTGTGTGTGTTTGATGGCTCTGCTCTGTTTGTCCTCATCTGAGCGGCTCCTCAGGATGTTCTGGGATCAGTGTTTGGATTGTGGGCCGGTTTCCTCATTAGCACTCGCGTCTCCTCGGGAATCTCTCAGCACGTCTCAGCACACAGAAGCTAACCGCGAGTCTTGAGGACTATTAAAAGGTTTCCGTCACTGTCAGGAGCCTCATTTATTCATGAGCATCAAAGACTCGGAGCTTCTCATGAGCCACTTGCTTTATATCGCAGTGACAGTTCATATTACATACGCTTTATAAATATTTGATTTCGTGTTTCGTGCGATTTATCAGTTTTGCCGATAGTTGATTGGTGGAACTATCGTTATCGGTAAAATACGTTTTTTTTTAAAAATCACACCGATAGTTTTTGGTGGTTGTGTCTGTTGCTGAAGTGGCTGCTGTTACACCGGCCGAGAGCGCCACCTAGAGGACAGATAACACAATATCACCGGCTGGGCTGTTTATTGTAACACGTGAGGCTTCGCGGAGAGCGCTGACACTTCAGACGCGCATTTAAAACACCGACAGCGAAACGGTGTGAATACAGAACACTACAGTCCATATTGCCATATCATAATAAAGTCGTTAATTAGCCTGCTGATGCTCCGTAACGTTTAAAAGTGACACGTGTCATTTCCGCGACATTACCGCCACTAGCGGAAGTACAAAAATACACCACATTTTGCAAACCCCCCTTCTCGTTTAGCTCGTCACTCAACTCGCCAGCTCTTACAGGGGCTTGTGAAGGCATCAACTACTTTCAATAAATGTGTGAGAGAGAGAGAGAGAGAGAGAGAGAGAGAGAGAGAGAGAGAGAGAGAGAGAGAGAGAGAGAGAGAGAGAGAGAGAGAGAGAGAGAGAGAGAAGAAATGCTGTTTAGTATGAATAAGATCGTCTGAACACACCTGAAAACACACTGGGGATCTTGGACAAAAAGCTCTTGACGGTCCGGATGGGAATCCCGTTCTTTTCGTCCTGCATGCGAGCGATGATATCTTCCATCTGAGAGAGAGAGAGAGAGAGAGATCAGCTTCACAGCCTGACGTCTGGAACAATCACTGTAATTACATGCTTCATAATTAGCCTCCGATTCCGTGTAATTACGCTTAATTTCTGTGTGATTACACACACTGTTGTACTCACAATTACTCTTCACTCGTGACTGCACACACTCCCTCTTAACCCGCTATAGCAGTGCAGATTAATACATATATGAACATGCAAGATGACAATCATATGAAACCAGAGAGGGAGTTATTCTGATGTTCAGATGCTGGCTATCACAAGTTTCCTGGACTTTTTAGTACAATTTTAGTACAAATTTGGGATTTTTTTTTGCATTGTACCATATTTTAATTACACTATTTAAAGTCCCCCTGTGGTGAAAATTAGGGCTGTGAAACGATTAATCACGATTAATCGCATCCAAAATAAAACTTTGTTTTTACATAATATATGTGTGTGTAGTGTGTTTAATTATTTTGTATATATAAATACACACATGCATGTATATATTTAAGAAATATTTGTTTTAAAATATCAAATATTTATATTTTTGTATAATATTAATTATGTATAAATATATATAAAGTATATACATGCAAATATTTCTTAAATATATACATGCATGTGTGTGTATTTATATATTTTATATATATATAAAACATTCTCCAGCACTGCGCCAGAGGACCTGAAGGAGAACAGCATGAAAAAATAAAAAATTAATTAATCGCATCCAAAATAAATGTCTATGTTTACATAATATATTTGTGTGTGCTGTATATAATTATTTTGTATATATAAATACACACACATGCATGTATATATTTAAGAAAATGTGTTATTCATATATAAAATATTTATATTTATATAATATAGATTTTGTATTTATATATATATATATATATATATATATATATATATATATATATACAGAATTTAAGCGCAAATAATTCTTAAATATATACATGCATGCATATGTATTTATATATACAAAATAATTATATACAGCACACACAAATATATTATGTAAACACAAACTTTTATTTTGGATGCGATTAATCGCAATTAATTTTTGCACAGCCCTAATATATATATATATATATACACACTCACTCACACCCACCCTCACACCGACTCACTCATTCACTCACAGACAGACTCACACACACACAAACTCAGACTCTCACACACACACACACTGACTGCTCTGGACCTGAGCTGTGTCTGTGGATATTATGGAGGAACACTGGGATGTTCAGTTCACTGGTGTCATAATTACCATTCAAAACCATCCATTAACATAATCTCACTTCATTAGTGCAGCTCTGATCTCACAGGTGGAACACACACACACACACACACACACAGCAACGAGAGCGATTTACTGTCCATCTCAATCCACCGAGAAACAGCGATCGACCCAAGCGGTGTGTGATTACACTCATTAGATGAGGAGTAAATGTCACAATCCGGCGCGCGGGCTTCATTCCCATAATGCAACACTCAGAGTCTCTGTCCTGTTTATGGTCTGTGTGTTCTTTCCCACACAAAAGTGCACACACGCATACTCACACACACACACACACACACACACACACACTCAACTCTCACACACACACTCACACACACACTCACACACTCACCCACTCACCCACTCACTAGCATATGAAAAAAAATTGAGATTAGTCAAAATTCAGAAAAAAATCTACAGTTTTCAACATTAATGATGATAATCAGCGACTCCTCACAGGATGTGTTTGATATTAGTGTGTGAAGTATAATATCCGGGCGGGAAGGAATGGTGTGAACCGTGAACGGGAAGATTGCGGTGAGATCGGAGCTGTAAATGATCCAATCCATTAACACTGGCATTAATCTGAGAAGAGCTCTGGGCTCCGATCTATTTAATTACAATGAATGAACGCCGTCTCTGAAAATCAATCAGCATTTACAGCGCCGACGGATAGAGGATAAAGCTGAGCAACACACACACACACACCACCATCACACACTCAGCGTTACACTCACGAATCAGCTTCGGTCGTTATCATCTGAGGCTTAAACACACCGTTAACACGAGGACACGAGTGTGTGTGTGTGTGTGTGAGAGAGAGAGAAAAAGACATAGAGAAGAGTTTAAATACTAATATCAGCTTACGAGGGAAAAGGAGGCGGAGTCAGTGGTGCTTGGGAGGCGGAGTTTATTTTTTTGAAAGTGCAAGTTTTTGAAAATTCTCTTTATGCTTAACTCTATATTTATTTGATCAATAAAAATACAGTAAATCCAGTAATATTGTGAAATATTATTACAGATCCTCATATTAGAGTGAAGGGTCATGTGACACTGAAGACTGGAGTAATGATGATAAATTCAGCTTTGATCACAGGAATAAATTACACTTCAATGTATATTCACATAGAAAACAGATTTTTTACATTAGAATAATATTTCACTATTTTTACAATATTTCTGATCAAATAAACACAGCCTTGGTGAGCAGAAGAGACTTCTAGTGTAGTTTATCTAATGAGAACAACATCTAGAACGTGCGCCTCATTGAAGTACATGTACATGTGTCCTGATTCAACTAATCGGATGCGACTACTCTCATATTTGCCTCTTGGGACATTATGAATTTGAAAATGAATGAAGCTGCGTCAGTAATCTCCCATTGACTGAATAAATCATTAACACAATCACAATCCTCTCGGAAAACAAGACCTGTCCGATAAACACAACTAGAGGAATAGTTCATCGAAACCAAGAAAAACATCTCCTCTTGAGTCGAACAGAAGAATGATGACAGATCTGACACATTTTATAATTTGCGCTTCATCACAGAACGCAGAACTCGCCTCCTACAACAACTAACCAGCACAATGACTTCAATTATGCAATTAATGATGACAATCATAGACTACGCTCGGTAAATGACAAAAGATTATGAACTAACTTTGCATCAGTGTCTTGAAGTGTCACACTCGTGATGTGAACAGGTTTTCCTGCTTGAATGTTGATTATTCTCCTCATATTCTCCATTGTTGTGGCCCAGTCTGTCAGGAACGCTCGCTTTACTTCCTGTCTCTATGAAGCCCCTCCTTCTGAAAAGCACACTGCGCTCTGATTGGTCGGCTGGAGCAGTGTGTTGTGATTGATCGAGTGTGTTTGGGAAATATCCCGCCTCTTCCCATAACCGCCAGTTTAACACACTACTGACTCACTCAACCAGGCCACGCCCCTTTATTCTGCGCATTAATTATTATAATGAGGAATATTGGGACGTGTTCATTCGAGACTACTGATATAGAGAAGAACAGCAGGTTTACATTTGGTTTGACAGGTACTAAAAATACACGAGTTTTAAGATGATGGTGGAATTCTTATCATTATAGCATTAACTTAATTGTCTAATTTCATAATCTCAGAGTAGCAGAAATTAAAATAATCATGATAATATAAAACTTAAATAAATAGTCGGGATGCATCGATATAAAAAAAAATTGGCCGATACCGATAATTCTTTATACTGGGGAACCAATAACCGATATATTGGCTGAAAAATCTCAATTTAATTTTTTATATTATTATTAAGAGCCTGATTACAAAGACAAAAGTCAAAAGTTCCAAACACACAATTCTAATATTCCTATTATGATTTTACGTAGCCGATATGACAAACTTGCACCGCACATGTTGCACTTCACTCTATTTTATTTTATTTTAAATGATTTCAATCATATTTAAAGCAATTCAAAACCATGATGTTGAACAGTGCATCTGAAGTGTCTCATAAATAATAGATTATGTATCGGCTTTAATATATCGGATATAATAACATTCTAATCGGGCGATAACATTCGAAATTAACATTCGATACCGATATGGGACAGATATATCGTGCATATTACATTCAATAATTGAACAATATTTTCATAGAAGTCTCTCACTTTCAGTTCGCTATTTGATGAAATATCAAACATTTTCAAGTCTTTTTAAAATGCATCCATCAATATCAAATATTCATTGTATACTGTACGCTTTTGTTGGTTTGTTACACTCTGGATTCTGTTTTGTGTGCAATAAAAAAAAGATATCACTGCGAAAAAATAAAACGCCCATTAATAAAGCCTCTAAATGATATCATTTGATGGTTAAGTTCAAAACAAATGATCTAATAAAAGAGGCTGACCAAAAAAAAACGAGTTAAATATCTCTATTGGGGTCAGAAACACAGAGATCTCTGAATATAGAGCAGAGACGAAACACAAACACACTGCAGACGAAAAGAGGTCAGACGACATTCCTGAACGAAAGACGGAACGAACTCTCGCTGATGATGTCATCACCGCGCTATATTTATGCAAATATATAATCAGAGCATGAACACCAGACATGTGCATCACCATGTGACCCAGAAACACAATGCTAAATCGAAATAATAAAACACAACTACTCAACTTTTAAAAATCATCAAATTTGGGCCACTTCATACAGGTAAATAATCATTTATATTAGGAATAACTGATTGATTTAATTGAAGACAAGCTAATGTAACAAGCTTCCATATTTTTCTTTGAGCGCAATGACAATCGGACATTTATAAGTGTTTAAACACGTTTGAGGTCAGTGTGTGTGTGTGTGTGTGTGTGTGTGTGTGTGTGACGAGTGAAGACAGAGAGCTTGACTGACACTGTAAAGGTTTCACTTTCTGGACGGCAAAACAAACCAGAGCTGCACACACAACTTACTTTCCAAACCAGCTAAAACAAGACATCAGACGAGGCTCGGCTCCATATCTCTCTCTCTCTCTCACACACACACACACACCTCCAGTTGGATGAGCAGTTACTGAGCTAAAGCTTTGACCAGCAACACAAACACACAGCTAATCTGACGAACGACACGAGTGACCCGTAATCATTCATCAACTCTTACACTCTAAAAAATGCTGGGCTGTTTTAACCCTATTTTGGGTCAAATATGGACAAACCCAGCTGTTGGGTTAAATTTATAAATTGCATTTTTAATCCAACATTTAGGTTTGTCCATATTTGACCCAAAATTGGGTTAAAACAACCCAGCAATTTTTTAGAGTGTAGAACGGATAGTTCCGGTCCACGATTCTGATTGGTTGAGCTGCATTTGAAGCTGTTGTAAACACACACACACACACCTGTGAGCACATTGCATTAGTGTCACACACACACAAACACAAAAATATAGAATTATGTACCACACTGGCATTGATACACACTGTAGAGGCCGTACAGTAAGTAGAGCCCGACCGATAAAGGATTTTGAAGGCCGATAACGATACAAATATTTGTTTGTTTTAAAAAACGATTTTCCGATATATCGTCCGATTTATTTATTTTTTTCTGAAACGCGCAACAAAAAATCAACAGATTTTTCTCTAACATTAGTTATTTGTAGTTATTTATGAGTTTTAACTAAAATGATATGATAATTTTTATAAAGAAACTTGTTTCTTTTAATTGTCGCAACAGAACAGACTGATGACCTCTGGTGGGCAAACTATAACTCCAACACTCATGACATGGTTCAAACGCGTTTCGTACGCTTTTATTTTATTTTTTAAACACTCATTTATCGGCCATTATAACTGCCGATACCCATAGTTTGGAAAATGCCTAATATTGGCCGATAATATCGGTCTGGCTCTAACTGTAAGCTTACGTATAGCGTGCGTATGACAGATCGGCTTACAGCATAGTGATGTAAAAACTAAACAATACAGTAAGAAGCTCTCATACAAAAATAGAAAAAAGTCCACAATGAAATTATGCCTATTTTCCATTAGTTAGCTTTATCGAAGAGTGTGCCGTTCGGATTTGGCGCTCAGCTGTCATGCGTCTGTTATGCACACACACAGACTGGCCGGGAACTGCACGTCTGATCCAGAGTTACGCCTTATGCATTCCGTCGATGTTACATTCACTTAATTTACGTTAATATATTGAGAGATTTTTGACATGTGTTTTTTTTTTTAAAGGATGTTTCGATACGCCACTAAGTAGGTGGATTACCAATCGAAGGATCCCTGAGTTACCATGGCCTCATCCATCCTAGGCTATTCGAGTAACTCGATTTTTGACATTTGTGAATCGATTCAGACTCCCCTCCCCATCATCTCATGCTGAAGACTGCTGAGTGAGCGGGTCGTTCTGTGTGCCGGAGTTCAGAGGTGAGGGATCAGCTGGACTTACTTTCCTGTACACCAGCATGTTGGGAGACTCATCCGCCACTCCATTAGTGCTCTGAGTCTGAGCCGAGCCCAGCTGAGCCATTCCTCAAGCTGAGCCGTACTCCTGGGGGGGGGTATAGAGAGAGAGGGGGGGGTGATTATTTATTTATGATTTAAGACCATTAACACCTGCAGCAATGACTATAATCACGGCAACATCAACAGCATTTCATTTTATAACATAAGATTTTCTCTTAGAGATGGATGGATGGATGGACATACATACAGATAGATAGATAGATAGATAGATAGATAGATAGATAGATAGATAGATAGATAGATAGATAGATAGATAGATAGATAGATAGATAGATAGATAGATAGATAGATAGATAGAACACTGACACAGAACATCACAACACTGTCTGACACACAGCAGCACAACAATGACATACAATGGTACAAACCTGATACACAAAAGCACAACACTGACACACACACACACTGACACACACACACACTGACACACACACACACGGCACGATCGGCCTCGGAGATGAGGAGGATGAAACACTGACGGATGGGAGGAAGGTGTTTAATGGTCCAGCGTCGAACAAACACACATTTCCCCGCGGACTGTAGAAGCATTTACCTCACAGAATCGCGCGCGTCGCTCCTCGGGGCGGTGCGTCAGCTGCAGGGGTAGCGGAGGCAGTTATTCATCGGAATCGATGAGTTATTTACCCCTCGGTGTAACAACTATCGCTTTCCTCTCCTCTCCTCTCCTCCTCTCCTCTCAGCGAGCGGCGGCGCGCAAATCTCACAACTAGAGCGTGAACGCGCAAGGAGGATCAGCGGCCAATCACACGCGCGCTCATGCACGCGAGAGCAAGAGCTGCCGCTGCGTCCATGTCACACATTTCATTACACTATCATTGTAAAAAAAAAAAAAAAATCATGATTTGTAATCATATTTTTTTCTTTTGTCAAATCAACTTGAATAATTTATGTGGTTCAGATAACATAATATTGTGAGTTTCTGATGATTAAATCAATCTCCTTCATTTTCCATTTCAATGAACAATTTTAAGGCAACAGTTTACTTCATAATTTAAAATCAACAATATGTTTTACACTGTACACTGTGTGCCATTGTTTTTTAATCAACAGCCCCATGTATTTGAACTATATTGCACTGCATCATATGCCAACAAAAGTGATATTGTGGCATATAATTCCCTTCCATATTTATTTTCTCATAAATCAAATTTTTAAGTTGACTTTCCTGTAATGGTATTTCTTTTTTCTTGGTACTTGCACTTTGTAAAATGCTAAACATCTGCTGGTCTTGCCTGTGTACGGGACACCGGGGCTAGTTGTCACACACTCCAGTTAATAGTGTGTATTTTTATTTTTGAAAGGCAAAATATGGGGCTCATCAATCATAAAACACAAAACCACTCATGAAACAGTAAAATGTAACAGGTAACTGTTTTAGCTAACAACAAACATTTAAATCACATTTATGAAAAATACTCAATGTCAGAAGACAGCAAGTTTTAATTTACATATTAAGTCACGGTTTCGACTCTTTTGCCATTTGAATAATGTGTAATATTGTAGGAATCATTCAAATACAGGAAAATAAAGTTCAGTGCAACAGTTTAGTCTGTCATAAGCTACGTAAAATGATAATGAATATATTATAATTGTGTGATTGGGAAATGGCTTTTAATGATGATGACTTTTTTTGTAAATTTATATGAAAATTTAGATTTAGATTTAAGGATAATATATCCATAATCAGCCAAAATGTTCATATCGGTGCATCACTAATGTAAACATTTCCTTCTGTTATATATGAAATGAATCCATCAAATATGTGACAGAAATAAATCAAATATGATATGATAACTAATTTAAGATATAAATATCCTATCAGGTGTTTGTGTAGCTGGATTTATTAGGATATAATGAGTCACATGATCAAAACACACTGAGAGAAAACCAAACCGAGCCTGTAGAGACACACACACACACCTGCATCTCCAGGTAAACACACCCATACATGCACAAACACACACACACACACACTCTCATCTCCTCCTGTGGTGGCCATATGTCTCTCAGCTCCCCCCCACCGCTCTCCTCTTCCTCTGCTCCATGAGTGTGTGTGTGTGTGTGTGTGTGTGTGAGACCCGAGGCTCAGTGGGACTGATGATCTCACACAGGCTCTGAATATCAACACAGAGCAGGTGAAATGCCAGACTCGACTTGAGGAAGTGCTGCTGGTGTGTGTGTGTGTGTGTGTGTGTTTCCCTCGGTGAGGATCATCTGCACAAACCCACACACACACACATGTTTCATGAAGAACATCAATCCTATTTTCAAGAACGCTTTTGCTTCGTGACATGTATCAGATTATTATAGTTCACCAAAATATGTAAAAAAAAAAAAACGTTATTTTGAGAAACACATTTTAGTGCGGCGAAGCGGCGGATCTGCTAACAGTGTTTAATGTTGTAAACCGATACGAACCACACACGCACGGTCCATCACGACAGAATCACGAGCTGAGCTGGCGTTCACAGATCATTGGGCAAAGACACGAGGAACGAGGTGTTTGAACAAGGCAAGTGTTTTATTGAAGAGCGAGAGGTTATTTGGGTCCCAGCATGTCTTCAGGACGCACCCACAGGTCGAACTGCTCCTCCGTCAGGAAGCCGAGCTTCAGCGCCGTCTCCTTCAGAGTCGAGCCCTCCTTGTGTGCCGTCTTCGCTATAGTGGCCGCTTTATCATAGCCTGATGAGAGACCCCACACACACACACACACACACACTTTAGATTTCAATAGCTCCAGTCATTTCTGAATGTCAAAAAAAAAATTATTTAAATTGATTTATCAGTTTGAGGCAATTGTGGATTTTTTTGTTCAATGCATTTATTACTGATTCTATTTATAGTTGTGAAATGTTCACATTTCATTTTACAGACATGAGAAAGTTACTTTAGAATGTTCTCTAAATGTTCTGAAACAAGTTGTAACATCTTTAAAATGTTAGATGGATGTCATTTGAGTGACAGATTCCAGGCCAAGTTTCCAGATTCCAAGTTTTTGAAAAATCTTTTGCTGATAATTTACTCACCCCCGTGTCATCCAAGATGTCCATGTCTTTCTTTCTTCAGTCGAAAAGAAATTAGGTTTTTGATGAAAACATTCCTGGATTTTCTCCATATAATGGACTTCAATGGGGACCAAACGGTTCAAGGTCCAAAAGACAGTTAATATCAGTTTCAGTGCAGCTTCAAAGGGCTTTAAACGACACCAGACGATGAATAAGGGTCTTATCAAGCGAAACGATCCGTTATTTCAAAACTTATTCCAAAAATCTAACTTTTCTAAGGACAAATGCTAGCCTTGCTCTATTCTGTGAGACGCGTTTGTAACGTCACGTAATACGTAATTACGTTCAAAAGGTCACGGGCGACGTAGCCGAAAGTACAGAATCAAAATCGTCCGACATCGTTGTTTTACCTTTTAATTTCTTTTTTTGTAAACGGCGTTTGAGTTCGTTTGCACATTCAACCTATGCGTTCAACTTGTAAACACTGACTCTGTACTTCCGGGTACGTCGCCCGTGACCTTTTGAACGTAATTACGTATTACGTGACGTTACAAACGCGCCTCACAGAATAGAGCAAGGCTAGCATTTGTCCTTAGAAGAGTTACATTTTTGGAATAAGTTTTGAAATAACCGCTCGTTTCGCATGATAAGACCCTTATTCATCGTCTGGAGTCGTTTAAAGACATTTGAAGCTGCACTGAAACTCTCATTTGGACCTTGAGCCGTTTGGTTCCCATTGAAGTCCATTATATGGAGAAAATCCTGGAATGTTTTCATCAAAAACCTTCATTTCTTTTCGACTGAAGAAAGAAAGACATGGACATCTTGGATGACATGGGGGCGAGTAAATCATCAGCAAAAGTTTTTTCAAAAGTGAACTACTCCTTTAAACACGTCTGCTGAACGAATGTAACATGGGAAAATAAGAGTCTCAGAGTTTAAGTAACATGCAATATATAGATTTTTATAGACGGCTTCAGTTATTCATGCGTTACACTGCAGATGCATGTGTTTGTGTGATTTAAAAGGAGTGTATTTGTTGATTTTGTGGTGTGTAATGGCGAACTGAAGCAGCATTTGTGTTAATCTGATGTTTTAAACTCAATGAGAGTGAAAGAAAAGCGTCTGCGCTTGTGTTCGTTTCTCTTTCCTCTGTTGTAGCATTTTTACTGCTTCATGACACTTTAAAACAGGCCAGCGCCCTCTGCTGTCTGTTCCCCAGACTTACAGTCCTTCATCCAAACACAGGACGCATGTTCACACACACACACACTCGCCTATGTGCGGGTTGAGAGCCGTGACCAGCATCAGTGACTCGCTCATCAGTTTGTTGATCCTCTCGATGTTGGGCTGGATCCCGACCACACAGTTGTTGGTGAAGGAGACCGAAGCGTCGCCCAGAAGTCTGGCCGAGTTCAGGACATTCTTGATCTGAAACAGAAACAGTCCGTCACCTGAGCATGAGGACGTGTGTGTGTGTGTGTGTGTGTGTGTGTGTGACGTGGACTCACGATCATTGGCTTGAAGACGTTGAGCTCGAAGTGTCCGTTGCTTCCTCCGACGGTGACGGCCACATGATTCCCGAACACCTGCGCCGCCACC
>CM075877.1:250000-270000 GCA_038021265.1 Cyprinella venusta | reverse complement strand
AAGATCATCATGTTTTTACATTTAGCGCAAAAACAGGACAGAAGAGCATCAGTGTGTCGCTGGACTATAAAACACACTCGAGGAGAGGGAGATCAGAATCAGTTTCCTCTGACTGATGTGTGTGTGTGTGTAATCGCCTGCTAATTGAAACCAATCGTGATCAATAGCGCCTAACGACTCTGATAAGAAGCCTGGACTTTTAAATGACTCTAAATGACGAAATATGTTACGAATAAAAAGAGGAGAAGTGTGTGATTATTGATGCGTTTAATCAAATAGGCGCGTTTGGAGGTCACGCTGTTCCTGTACAGTGTGTGTGTGTGTGTGTGTGTGTGTGTGTGTGTGTGTGTGTGTGTGTGTTTCACGGCCTCTGGTCTGACGAGGCGCCGAGACTGTGACAGCAGATCAATCCGCAGCAATGATTGTCGAAGATCAAATATTAGCTGTTCCCAGATCAGCCTTTCGTGCATGATAAGTGACATTAGTCGGGTTTATAAGGCCTGGAAAGAGCTTCAATCAGTCTGTGAGTAGATCAATGAAAACTGCCTATTCATTGCGTGTTTCATTGTCACTGTAATGGGCTGATTATAATCGAGTAACTCTTTAGGGAAAATATAATTACTGAACATTTCCCGTGTGCAGATTTAGTAAATCGACATGGTTTTTTATTACCCCGTATCATTTATTTAATCAGTTGTTGCAGTGAATGTTTCTCATGGGTTTATTTTTTTAAGTCATTTTCTGCTTTCTGACACGAACATTAACTTTTTGAATTTGTATATTTATTATTGCCTCCCTCATTTTCATGCGCGCGGAAAAGTGGGCTACCACTTAATAAATGTATAAATAAATCTGAAAATCAATACATATGAAAATAAATATATACAATAAACACATATGGAACGCATAAATAATAAATAAAACGAAGAAAAATAACTGTTAAAATAAACACAAAGTAAATAAAAATGAATAGAAAGTAGGCCAAAACAAAGACAAAATATTTAAAATTAATTTTCTGTTTTATGAATTAATTTATTCCTGATTTAGATTATTTATTATTGCCTTATTTGCACACGGAAAAGTACCACTAAATAGCCTAAATTATAAATAAATCTGGAAATCAAAAATAATTGAACGCATAAATAAAATAACCGTAAAAAATAATAGTAATACAAAAATAAATTATTTAAAAATGAATTATTTGTTTGAATAATGTAATTTAATGAATAATTTAAAGTTTTGTCATTTTATTTGATGAATCCACTAATTTGCATGAAATAGCGCAAACTTTTACGTCATAACATCTTTATTCAAATTAATTTGACTATAATTAAAATACTTTCTATGCACTTTAAAATGTAATCACTATTTTCTTCTTCGTCTAGTGAATTGAATTTCGGGCTTTTTGGCTACTTCAATGTAAAACCCCAACTTCTGTTTTGAGTTAATCTTTTACAGTTTGAGAAAAAACACTTTCTCTTTTTCATCACAAACTGAAACTATAATGATGTAAGCTATCCCATGAGGCTTTCTTTTAGTTAGTCTATGCGACTTAAACGAAAATGATCTGCAATAATTCTTCATGCTTTTACCATATTTGATTCCGTAACGCGTTAGAGTGTGTGTAAAAACAAGTTCTGTGTCATAACGCGTTTAATCCTTCATGTGTATATTAAAGTGCTATTAAACGATGAGGCTTTGTGTGAGAATAATGAGTGTGAAACGCTAAAATATTTCGTTACTTGTAACGCGTTACATTAGTTTGTGTAAAACCGAAATCCTTCTTGCGCGCCTAATGAATTGCTATTGGTCTTTGTTTGACTTTAATAAAAATGTTCTATTATTCACTCAGAATCATGAACTCAGTTTCCAGGTGCATCCTGACTTTCCCCATTCATCTCATTCTTCTCGGACAGCCAATCAGAGCTCGCGTACCTGCAGGAAGTTTGACCCGTTACTCTCCTCCCTCAGTGAGGCATCATCACCTCCCTCGCCAGTGACCACACACACTCACTCACTCACACACACTCTCACTCACTCAGAACACATGGACGCAGGAGCACAAGTGCACGCGCACTGACAGCAGCCCACCGAGAGCACACAATGCAGTTCCAGCACTCGCACGCGCATCTTTACGCGCCGACGCCCGCGCCGCCCGTCCACCCGACGCCCTTCTACATCGAGGACATTCTGGGCCGGAACGCGTGCGCGTCAGCCCCGCTCGCGCCGACGCCGACCCTGCCGTCCCCGAACTCGTGCTTCACCAGCCTGATCCCGTCCTACCGGACCCCGATCTACGAGCCCACGCCGATACACCCGGTCCTGACGCAGCACGCGCTCGCGGCGACCTACGCGTCCATCTACCCGTTCCAACGCTCCGTGGGAGACTTTACGCACGCGCTGATCCGACACGACCCGCTGGGTGAGACTGCAATCCTTTCTGTCATGTGTTGCTAATGCTGGGAATGTGCTTGCTGATAATATCATGTGCGGCGGCATATTGAGGACACACAACTAAACCAACACTCTTAAAAAATAATGTTAAATAAAGCATTAAAGGTGGAAAAGCTTCTATAGGGCATTAAAATGTTCCTCACGTTGAACTGAGTACCGAACGATTCTGGAGTGACATCACTTTGTAGGCCTACTTGACAGCTTTAATTTGAATGGGATCTTTTTCTTTTTTTACAGTGAACAATTTGAGTAAAAAGTCTGATTCCGTTACTTGTAACGCGTTACCGCAGTCTGTGTGAAAATGTCATTATTTGTGTCATGGGCCTAGTGGAGTTGTGTTATAGGCTATTATGAGGTTATGAGGGTTTTTGGTTGAGTTTATTTTGGATTAAAAGAAAATGTTCTGAGTGTGAAAGCGGATATTTAAGTAATCTGATCCCGTTTCTTGTAACTCGTTCCCGCATTGCAAAAAACCCCAAGATGTCTATGTAGCCTAACATTAACAAGCTAAATCCTTCATGTGGGCCTTAGGATATTGTATCAAATTATGATGCTTTGTGTGAATGTTTGGGAGTGAATAATTCTCAGAAACTTTAAAATTAGCAATTTGATTCCGTTACTTGTAACGCATAACCGCATTTATTACAGTTATGAGCTAGGGACCTTTAACATCCATGGATCCATTAAAGCTGGAAAATGATTATTTGATAGTTAAAATGTTCCTCACACTGCAATTGAACCCGAAATGCGAAATAATCCGTTTGAAAGCTTTATTTTTAAGTGTTTTGACACGTTTTTTATTTTTCATTGAACATTTCTTGCGGCGTAAACACGCAAACCAGCTAAAGTTCTTGTGTAACAACAACAACACCACCAATATGCTGTGCTTAATTCACTGGCTATTATATTGTGAAATTTCCTGAAAATCGGTTCCGTTTGGCGAAAGAAAGCTCCGATGTGAGTGAGGTGTGTTTACCAACAGCTCGTGGTTAATAATATCACCCAGACTGACCGAGGAGGAAGCGCTTCTTGATTTCGAAACTGCAGTTCAAAGCGCATTACTGTGACCCTGATCCTACATATCAACACGGAGGAGTCATGTGTGTGTGTGTGTGTGTTTGTGTGTGAGGAAGACTCCTCAGATGATGATGATGAGGAGGAGGAAGATGAGGTTAAACTGCCTGTGTTCAGCAAACCCTGACCCTTTCCGTTCTCTCCGGAAGCCTTGAGTTCTCGATAGGAGTGTGAGTGTGTTTCAGAAGCTGAGATGTTTTCCTGGAGCAGGACTCGTGCGCGCTGCTGATTATTTTATCCACATCCTCAATACACACATATTCAGGAAACACTCGACTTCTGATAGCCGGGATCCGTTTTTTACAGATTGTTCGTTTCCTTTCAATGGGCTGAACCCTTTTAACAGCTCACACAACTGAACACACACTTCAGCCGACACACAAATCAGAGATCTGGTTATCAGAGTCTGCTTATGGCAAATACTGTTTAATTAATACAGCCGTTAAACATGTTTATCGTCTAACGCTATTTGAACAATTCTGCTCCAGGTCATTACACTCTTTTAGCACTTCAAAAAATGTAATCACTGGCCAATAAAATTGTTTTATGAACTTCGAGAAACTAATTATCGAGTAGAAGCTTTTCCCAAAACAAAAGCCTAAAAAAAATTGGAGATCATAGAATTTCTATTAATGCAAATATGATTTGATTAATATATAAACATGTTTAGCAAATGCAGATTTGTTTGACATAAAATAATAGAGGCCTATATATAAAATCAAACAAATCTAGGCTATATAATAGCATATAAATCATAGCCTATAAATCAGTATATGGCTAAGTATACATAAATTTATTTGATTAAATTAATAAAAAGTATTATATTTACTATATCCGTACAAAACACTTTTTAAAAATACATTTGTAAATTTATATGTAATAGGCTACATATCTTGAATTGATGCCTGAAATAAAGCAAAACTCACGAAGCGTGAAGTTTTATCCCATTCACTTTGAATTTAATTACTGAGCAAGACAATAGGTTTAAGAATTTAGAGAAGCGTAAAAGAGAGTCATAATTACAGAAATATTGTAAGTTTAAATAGATTTTAAAAAAAGATGTTGCTGTACTCAATTTAAAACTGTAAAGGTGTAGCGCGCGCGTTCCGAACGGGATGAATCTGGGTTTCCTGTGAGTGTGTGTGTGTGTGTGTGTGTGTGTGTGTGTGTGTGGATTATTGGACGGATGTTCAGATTAACCAACAGGAAACACATTGGCGGATATTTTGCCATAGTCTCTCTGCTCATAAACTCGAGCTTTCAACGGATGTTCGGCTGTCAGACAGAGAGTCCGAGCAGATACTGAGCGTGTGTGTGTGTGTGTGTGTAGGGAAGCCCCTGCTGTGGACACCCTTCATCCAGAGGCCTCTACACAAGAGGAAAGGCGGGCAGGTTCGGTTCTCCAACGACCAGACTATCGAGCTGGAGAAGAAGTTCGAGACCCAGAAGTATCTGTCTCCACCCGAGAGGAAGAGGCTCGCCAAGATGCTCCAGCTCAGCGAGAGACAGGCGAGCTCATCTTCATCATCTTCATCCTCATCTTCATCCTCATCCTAATCTTCACCTTCATCCTCAGCTTCACCTTCATCCTCATCCTAATCTTCACATTCCTCCTCACCTTCATCATCTTCACCTTCATTAGGCCCTGCACGAGTGCTTCTCTGATCTGTGTTTTCATGACGTCATCTTTTACAGGTTAAAACCTGGTTCCAGAACCGGCGGGCGAAATGGAGGAGACTGAAACAGGTGAGGGTCATTTCTCTCCACGAAAATACCAGTCTGAAACCTCAAAGATAGGCTACTGTGATCATAATATAATAATAATAATAATAATAATAATAATGAATATTACGATGTTCCTAAAACATGAATAATAAGACAAACTGAAAAAAATACAATCGCGTATAATAGCTAGCCTCAGGGGTTCTTCTTTTGAAAGTCATTAGGCTATCTTAATGTCCTGTTTTATTATTGCAGCAAGCTTTATTTATTTTTCTTTTATTATTGTACCCTTTTCATAAGTGTTGTCATAGTAATAATTCGTTTTGGTAGTTTTCGTTGATGTGTAGAGATTTATAAATAGAAATAAAACAAATCTCAAAGATAGGCCTATTTTAAAGGGTAAAAAATAAAAAATCTACTCGTCAAATTTATAATTTTATTGTTGTAATATAGCCTACAAAATCATAGCCTATGTGTTATAATGTTCCTAAAATATAATTTAGTAATAGGATACTAGAATTTCTGTCTGTTCGTTTAAATAAAAAAACAACAACTAAAATAAAAATAAAACGAAACTCAAAAAATATATTTTAAATTATTTTATAGCTGTATAAAATCCTATGTGTTATCTAGGCTAATGTTGCTCAAATATAATTTAGTAATAGGCTAATATAATGTCTGGCTGTTCGTTTGAATAAAATAAATAAAAACTACAATGACCAAAACAAGGAAAAGAAATTAAACGAAAAATATTTCAGACGGTAAAAATATTACTCGTCAAAATACTCATTAGATATTATTTTATTGCTGTAATAGCCTACTAAATCCCACGTGTTGTCATTAATTAGAATTTCTGACTGTTCGTTTTATACAAAAACAACCAAAACAAGAAATAATAAACGAAACTTTTAAACGGTAAAATAATCCTACGATAAAATTGTTTTCTTATTTCCTATTAGCCCTATTTTCAAAAATTTCAATTATAATTACTATCTAATTTCCTATATCTTTAGACAAAATATTTACAAATATTTAGCTAATCAACAATTAATAGCCAGCCAATCTAAAATGTTTTCTTATTTCATATTTATTTGTAATTATTTTATCATTAGCCTATAATTATGTCTTGTAGCGTATATTTACTAAAATATTGACAAATCATATTCGCCTATATAATTTTTTTCTTACTTTTATTTATAATTATTCATTTGATTTCCATATAGGCTATTTCTTAAAATAGGTTATGTAATTAACAATTAATCTAAAAAAGGCGTGAATTAGAAAGTAAATTAAATTCACGTATAAAAGGCTCAAAACAGAATCCAAAGCTCAGTGTGTGTGTGTGTGTGTGTGTGTGTGTGTGTGTGTGTGTGTGAACAGGAGAACCCCGCGAGCGGCAGGAGAGACGCGGAGGACTCGAGCGAGCGCAAAAACTCCGACAGATCGAGTCCAGACGCGACGCGCGACTCCGACGCGTCCGACGACTCCGACCAGGAGCTGCTGGACATTGAAGAGGACGCGATCAACTCCATAAACCCGCAGTTATGAGTCCGTCGGGGCGCGCGCTGTAAATACTGTATCATACTGTACATTTGAGACGCAGCATTAACTTAATGGATGTGTAGATTCTGATCTAGATGTCACGTGATGAAGCTGTGTGTTGTGGCGGGAATTTATGTGCTGTAAATATTCTGTGTTATTCAATAAACAATATTTTGGGGAGAACATGTGTCTGTCTGCTATTGTATTTCCACATTCAAATAAAGGAGTGACACAAATGAAACGGTTCTAAAGTGCATCATTAATAAGCCGAGTGATGTCATTTCCTTTATCTGATGTGAACACAATAGAGCCATGATAAATGATCACTTGTGTTATTAGTTTTATCAGTGTTATTAGTGTTTTATCTGTTCATCCACAATCCTCCCGATAGAGTCATCATGTAAGATTATCTGTTAGTCATTAAAATCAATTAAACTCAATCGCTTCCTGAATGAAACAACAGCTCTGAGATCAGCACAACAGTTTCTGCGCGCTATCAGTCTCTCCAGGACAAACAGCCTCGAGTTCCTGATAATCATGCGGTTAATGATTGGAAAACTGCGATGAATCAGTGTGTGTGTGTGCGTGTGTGTGTGTGTGTGTGTGTGTGTGTGTGTGTGTGTGTGTGTGTGTGTGACAGAGAGAGTTCAACAGCCTCGCGAGAGAGAGTGATCCTGATCCAAAACCAACAGCAGGATCATCGACATCGGCTGAATTGAGCAATGCTTCACAGGTCCGAGAACAGTGTGTGACGAGACCCCATGCATTATTGCGTTATTCGGGGAAAAACAAACAAATTTCACACAGAAATTGCTAGTAAATAATTAGCCTACAATTACAAACAAAAGGCACACATTGAATTGAACGTGACAATTTGAAGTAAAATAAACATATTACCTACATACAAATATATAAATATATGCATATATGCCTGTAAACCCTAACGGTCAAAATAGCCTAATTAATTGGTTTGAGTAGGACAAACTTAAATTCAACGAATTAGTTCAGTCAAAATAAGTATTTAGCACTTTCTATTTAATTCAAGTTCACAGAACTGATGTATTTTAAGTAAACTGAACTGTTTCATTGTTTTGAGTTTTATGAAATTATTTATTTTAATTTAGACGGCTGGGATACCAGCATGCTTTGCCGATGACACTCGAAAGAGAGTGTAAATGCTACAATTAAGTGCAATATAATGTGTTTTGTGTGTGTGTGTAAGATTAATGTTAAGTGTGATATTTCGTAGTGATTAATGTTTTGTTATGCTAATTTAGAAGAATTTCTGTTAATGTTGGCTTTAGGATGTTTACCATCCCAGTGACAAGTGGTGCATTCATCTTGATTTGTGAGCAAATTATCCCTTTTTAATGTTACACCCATCCAGCAAGTGCTCTGTGAGCTTATGGTTATAACATATTGTTTCTAATATGTTAACACTTTCTACGTCAGCAGATTAGCTTTTAAAGCTAAGTTTATAGGCTACTATTAAAAGTCATTTGAGTTCTGCCAACTTTTTCGGTTTACGGTGTACTTCATAGATTTAAGTTAAAGTTACTAATTAGTAGGTTACTATTAACTTTATTTACCCAAGTTATTTTAACAATAAGTTATTGAGTTACTCGGAAACAAATCAAATATTTTTCTATGCTTAAATTGATTGAGTTAATAAACTTAAATTAAGGCAATCGGTTTCCTCAAACGGTTTGAGTTGAACTAACTCATCAGGTTTAACAGTACAGGCTACAGATATAAACAAAGAAAAAAATAAATTAATAAATAATGTTAAACATCATAATATAGTAGCCTATGTGAATGTGTGTTTGTCTTCAAATACTAAACAAATTAAAATAATATAGCCCTAGATAATAATAGAATATATATATATATATATATATATATATATATATATATATATATATATATATATATATATGTATGTATGTAAATAGAATAAAACAACAATATAGATAATAATATATATATAAAATATAAATATACACATCGAATTAAAACGAGCAAATATGGCCCTAATGAAATTATTTTTTATTTAATTGTATTATCTATTTGTTTTGTCTCCACATATAAATAAAAAAAATCAATAAAAAATGCAACTATTATATGATATATATATATATATATATATATATATATATATATATATATATATATATATACAGTATGTATTTATATATAGAGAAAGAGAGAGAGAAATTAAATCTATATAAAATGGAGACAAATATTAATAAAGAATAAACAAAAAAATATATATATTTATATTTATTAACTTATGTATTTTCTTAGCAATTTTATTTTAAATAATTTATGTATTATTTATTTTATTTTAACATTCATTCATCTTGTTTTCTTTTACAAAAAGCTTATAGAACATAATATGGAGACTTTTGTAGGAGAAGTAACAATTCAAAGAAACAAAACAAGATGTCCATTAGGCCTATACTGTTCAGAATGTTCTTCAGGCTCACACAAACACACACACAAACACACACACACACACACATGCAAACTACACACATACACAAAGCTCAATACCAATATATATATATATATATATATATATATATATATATATATATATATATATATATATATATATCACGTCTAAACTGGTTTATTGCCGTCATCGGCTGTCCTCGCTAACCCTCCAGTGCCGTTTGGAGACGAGATATTTACGATCTCCGCTGTTGATGTGAGTTTACACAGTCGCCATTTTACAGCACACACACTGAAGCAGAAACTCATCCTGACCGAGATATAAAAGCCTGAATTAGGCCTAATTGAAAAGCAAATAACACACTCGAGTGCACAATAAGGGTCTGAGTGATGTCCCCCGAGCCGCCGGAGGAATGCCCTCGTCAGCCTCCTCCTCTCCCCGGGCCCGAAGGCCGACGGCGGGCAGAGCCTCCAGAACAACTGCGCAAATATTGACCCGCGGCCGGACACGCTCGGCTCGGACCCGCGCTGATCGCTCCAGCACACCGATTAGCCGGACTCTTCAGCCTCATTACTGCCCTTCTGTGTGTGTGTTTAAACTCCAATCAGTCTTTTCCATGATGGCAGACTTCTGGGCTCTTAATGGCCTGTTTGTTCCTCAGATGAAAGCGGTTATGAAGGAGTGTGTGATGGAGAGAGAGAGATAGAGAGGGGGAGAGAGACACCAGCCTGATTTATTCATCCTGTTAGTGATACACGTGATAACAAGCCTTCCATTAAAGATTATGGATACAGTGATTAGGCCTTTCCAAAGCAATTAGGGCCCCTCTCTCTCTCTCTCTCTCTGACTGTAACAGCACTGAAACGAGCCTTTTCAGCTTTTTATAGACATTAAAGGTTTTTTTTAGAATATTAGAAAATGGATTTGTGTAGAATTGATCACTGAGGTTGTTCGGTTCTTCTATGAAATCTCTATTTTAAGAGTGCAAAAGAAGTAAGTAACCAGAGCAAAAGAAAGTAACTTATGAAATGTTACATTTTATTTGAGTTCATCGAGTTTCTCGTCATTATATACAAACTGGTCTCTGATCAGTGTTCTTTGATAGCTAAGTAAAAGCGTGTGTGTGACAGAGAGCCTTTTCTGTTTTGTTTATTAATCTTTGTTTATTTTATTATTATAATTTTATGCTATCAGCATTATTAGTTTGAGTCCTAAATAATGTTGTTTCATCCTTTGGCAATACAAATTTTTTAATTATTATTTTTTTTATGCCAAAAGCATAAAGTGTGTGTGTGTGACGTTTCAGGCGAGTGTTTCCACAGCACTTCTTACTCTCAGATATCTTTGGGTTTTTGTCATCCTCATTCGTCTTTTGTCCTTTATTTTCTCTTCTCTTTCATTGGTTTGTCGTGTTTCAGCGTCTCACACACACACACTCACACACACTCACACACACACACACTCACACACACTCAGTGGCGTCTCTGTGATTCTCAGCGCAAACAGAGACTCATTAATTTATCAGCCTCAGATAAATGGTGTCCATGTACTCAAGGTCGACAGTCACACACACACACACACACACACACACACACACACACACACACACACACACTCAGTCGCTGGGTTAAACCTCATATAACTTCAAAAACACTTTCAGAAGTACACATATTTGCTAACTGTGATTTGTTATTTTTCAAAAGCAGCTCAAACAGCATTTTAAGCTCCTGTCCCACTGTGTCCCAGTATTACATCACAGGCTTTACTGGGAAGATCACAGATCCATTCATTCAGAGCGAGAAATAAATGATAAAATAAAAGCAAAAAATAAAATATGGCAAACTAGACTAAATATAAATATTTATGTATAAATATACATAATAGATAGATGGATGATATATAGATACAGATGGATGGATAGAGTAGTTACAGTGGTTACCATAGTTACAGTAGGTCATTTGTACAGTAATATCTGAGTTTACAGAGTCACACTGTGTTTAATGAGAACAGGAAATATTCATCTCGTCTCAAACAAGAAACTGAAGTCATAAACGCCTCGTTTACACACACGATACCGTTACTGTATCAGCGCTGGAACGCCCCAGTCACACACTCTTATCTCAGGTGTGTGTGTGTGTGTAGCAGAGAGAGAGTGAGTTGAGTACCTCGTTTAGGATGGTGAAGTGGAGGAACATCAGACGGTCGTCTGGACCTGAAGAGCTGCGGTTCCTCACGGCTGACTCCTGTCACACACACACACACACACACACACACACACACACACACACACACACAGTTGATCAACAGCTTGATGAAGCAAAAGGAAAGACATTTTGAAACAAGTCTCAATTTTATATATATATATATATATATATATATATATATATATATATATATATATATATATATATATTCAATAAACACATTTGTTCAATGAACTTGATAAAGTTAAGGACTGTTTTTCCCACACATGAGTTCCTGTCGCTCTGAACGCTTCAGTTGTGTTTTTTCATGTGTGTGTTTTTGAGAAGAGATCTTTCTCTCTTGTGCTGTTGACTCTATAAATCCTGTGCTTGGACACACACTGAATCACTCACTCACACACACACACTCACTCTCACTCTCTCTCTGCTACACACACACACACAGAGTTTCCTCAGTAATGCAGGGCTGTGTCTCAGTGCTGACAGAGAGGAGTGTGTTGTTGAAGGCTCTGCTGTAAGTGCTCGCTCTGCCGTCCTCAGACGATTAATCCGCGGCTCAGGAAGTTATTCCTGCATGTATGTTTCCACAAATACTGTTATTGGGAGACTCAGGGCTACGAACAATGGAGGCTAATTTGTTTTGCTTCCCCTTTGGCCCGCGGCGGGCTGTGAAAACACAGATGAGAATGTGAGGAAACGCTCTTAAATTAGGGCTGAGGAACGCCGGCCGGCCGACCAGATTCAGTGAACACACACACACACACACACACGTTTAAAACATCACTTCACCGGCAGAACGAGAGGTTTAGCTGAGGAAGCTCTTCTGGATCAGAGATGGTCAAGTTATTACGAGGCAGACACATAAACTCATGCTTTATGGATCATGATTGAGCTAAAAACTCATAATTAAGATATTAAGTCTAAATGACGGCATGCGAAACCATAATAATGATAGAAAGTCAAAATTCTGGCTTAAAATTCCTAATTAAGAGTAGAAGTTGAAACACAGATGAGAATGTGAGGAAACGCTCTTAAATTAGGGTTGAGGAACACACACACTTCTGTCTGTAATGCTGAAGTTATTATGAGGTGATGATCGTGTAACAGGCAGAAACAAACTCTTCGAGGTGAGATGACGGCGCCTCTAGAGGAAACACATGGAACTGCATCAGGTGTGTGTGTGTGTGTGTGTGAAACAGCTTTAGAAGGCCATGTCCAGCACATCAGTGTATCATGGTTATGAGCTAAAAACTCATTTATTGACGTTCTGTCATACTATGTGAAAATGTAAACTCAAAAAAAAAATCATTAAATGTCAAAATGATGACATAAGAAGTCATATTTATGATAGAAAGTCAAAATTCTGGCTAATTAATTATGACAGAAAAGTTGAAGTTGACTGTGACAAAATGAGCTATAATTGTGAAAACAATTAAATAAAATGCGTTTCTAGGTTTGGACTGATGGAAAGTCCTCAGCTTTGGGGAAGTGGAGTGTGTGTGTGTGTGTGTGTGTGTGTGTGTGATCACGGTGAAGAAGATAACGTGTTGCTGCTGTTTCTCACAGCGACTGAAGGAGAGTCGAGGAGAACAGAGTCGCTCCACTGACCAGATCCTAATCACTGAGCTGAGAAAACACTCTCCCGCCCGCCCGCCAGTGTGTGTGTGTGTGTGTGTGTGTGTGTGTGTGTGTGTGTTCTAGAATGACAGCCAGAGAAAGAGAGAAATGAAGATGTGTGAGTGTTTAAAAGTGTTATCTGGTCTCTATGAGTGTTATTTTCTGACAATCAGTGTCATTACAGCAGCTCCTCACACTCTCGTTTCACAATCTCTGAGTTATCATAACTACACACACACACACACACACGATGTTTTGAGATCTTTGCCTCAGTTAAAACACTCAACAAGAGCAGCGTCTAATAATAACACACATGAGGTCTCATGCAAATCCTGCACACCAATTCAAACACACTCAAGCACAAGATATGTTTCAGGATATGACATCATACACCTGTCTGTCTTCAGCTTATTAAGAGCAATATGAAGAATCAGAACATCAGTGATGATGCGCAGATGAACCTGAACTGCTAAAGTCTGGTGTGTGTGTGTGTGTGTGTGTGTGTGTGTCTGCTGACCTCATGTTATTTCTGTTCTGTTTCTTATGCAACGATGAGGAGAACCGGCACTCGAGGAGACGCCAGCCTGGCGATGGAGGTCAGAGGTCAAGCGAGGTGGAAGCTGAAGTGTGTCTGTGCTGCGCTTGCAACATCCAGTCAGTGTTTCCATGAAAGAGAGACACACATTAATATCACACAATACTGATCATATCAGCCATTCACCAATAATAACATGATTACACAATCATCAATGTCGGACTAATAACATCATGAACAGATTATGGATATGCATGCACTTTTTAAAAATATGCAGTTTATTAAGTAGAAAAATCTAATTTATTTGAGTATCATTGAGAGACTATAGTAGTTATTAATACTATTTATTTTTTATTTAATTTTTTTATTTTAATTTTAAAGTATTTTTCTTGCATTTGTCATTTATATATGAAGAGTTCAGATGCAAAAGCCTCTAAATGCCATTTGAAATTTTCTTCTAAAATGATCATTTTTATCAAGCTTGTATATTTATGTTCAGTAATTTCACTTAAATGGCAATGAAGATTACCTATTAATTGTCATTTAAGTGAAATTACTGAACTTAAATATACAAGCTTGATAAAAATGATCATTTTACAAGAAAATTTCAAATGGCACTTAGAGGTTTTTGTATATATATTAAGGATGTCAAAACGATTAATCGCATCCAAAATAAAAGTTTGTGTTTACATAATATATGTGGGTGCACTGTGTATAATTATTTTATATATATATATAAATACACACACACATGCTTGTATATATTTAAGAAATATTTTCATGTATATTCTGTATATAGATTTATATATAATTTATATTATATATAAATATAAATATTTTATATATAAATAATATTTTTTCTTAAATATACATGCATGTGTGTTTTTATATATATTATACATAATAATTATACACAGTGCACCCACATATATTATGTAAACACAAACTTTCATTTTGGATGCGATTAATCGTTTTGACAGCCCTAATATATATATATATATATATATATATATATATATATCTATGTCACACTCTCGTTCAGGTTTTGGTTTTCCCCGCAGGAATGTTTTCCGCGTCGGGAACGGCGAGTGTGTCTTTATTGTTTCCAGCGTGACCTCTGACCACAGCCGATTGTTGTGGCGAAGGGGAAAAAGGCTTTCATTTGAAGAACCTTGACTCACACTGCCGTCCATGAGACCTGTTATCATAGCCAACGCTTTACAGGAAACGCTGTTTATCACTTCCTTTCAGTCAGAGTTTGTTTAGGGCTTCGTTGTGTGTGATCAGATTGCAGAAGAGAGAGAGCGCATCGGAGGAGAACACCCACAGGAGCTGCTATCAGGCGACGCATATGTCTGTCTGGACCCAAACACACTCTATCAGAGGCCGACAGATCTGTGTGTGTCGCTCGTGTTCGAGTGTGTGAGGGATTTGGAAAGAGGGGAGCGTTTCACTTCTGCTTTCTAAATGAGCCGTGAGCGATCAGCCAAGACTGGGGCACACTCAAACAGAGAGCGTTCAGAGAAGTGATCTGTCTGCCCGTCTGAGTGTGTGTGTGTGTTTAAAGTGCACCGTCAGGGTATTAATGAGTGCTTAATGACACAATGAGACCATACAGAAAAGCAGAACAGACAATCGGACATGTTTAAATCATCTGATCAATATAAAGTGCAATCATCACCTGTAGATCTGGTGTGTGTTGAGCTTGAGATACTGCATACATTTTACCCTCCTAAACATTTTCTATCCAAATTTATAGACGTAAATTGTTCATTTTGTTTTTTGCAACCAGAAACTGTACCTCATATTTTTTGGCACTGTCAATACACCCAAAGGTTGTGGTGGGAAGTTTCTAAATTTATAAATAACATTGGGATGTAATTTTCTTTTGTTATACGAACATGTAATATTTGGTTTTTTTACAATATGAAAAGAACATGCAAAAGGAAGCATATATTATTAATCTTTTGATTATTTTAGCGGTGTAAATTTACTAATCAGAAAGTTTTTTTTTCTGTGCTATTGAAAGAATTAGAGAATTATATGGTTTCCATTAAGGACAGTACAAATAAAAAAAGCTGTTAAAACCATGTATTTGTTAAATACTTTTCAGATATTGTGAAATGTCAAAGCCTTTTCTTGATTGTTTGGTCAATTTAGTATTGTTTTCATTCAATTTTTGTATTGTGTATTTGTGTATCTTTAACCCATGGCATTTTTATTTATGTACCTTTTTGTATTTTTTATTTATTTATTTGTTTGTTCATGTTCTGTAATTGTTGTTCATGCAATAAAAAAAATTCAAAAAAAAATGAAGATTGAGCACAACGGGAGCCAATCAGCTGTGCTCAATAGAGCGATGTCATTGAGTTATTAATTTTAGTTTTTTTTTTTTTTTTTTAATTTAACCTTTATGTTGTGTGTGTGATTTTACTGTGTATATGAGCCTTTTAACCTAAGACAGATTTCTATCACTGGTTGATTTGAATTAAAGACAGAATTGAACTTCATTGATTAATCTCAATGGCCGCTGCTTGGCTGACGCATCCAAAATCATTTTGAAACTTTTTGAGCCAATCAGATGAGGCGTTAATGTCACGTGACTGTCCGCTCTACATTAGCTACAACTCAGAAGACAGCGGAAATATTCATCAGAGGCACACATAAGCCAAAACCGATAAAAACTGATAAATACGCATTAGAAACTTTATCCAGAAAAATACTAAAATTGATTTTGACACAAATCTGGACTTAATCACTTTTTTGCACAATGCATGTGTGTGTGTGTGTGTGTGTTTGTGTGTGTGTGTGTGTGTGCGCTGAATGTGATGTGAGGCTAGTATGGTGCATGTGTGTGTCTATAAAATGTGTGAGTGTGTTGGCATATAATATGATGCACGTGTGTGTGTGTGTGTGTGTGTGTGTGTGTGTGTGTGTGTGTGTGTGTGTGTGTGTGTGTGTGTGTGTGTTCAGCTCAGACTCCAGAGATCATCTCAAGGCCCGTGAGTCGCCAGATCTTCAGCCGAACTCGATTTAGGCCTCTAAACAAATCAGGCCGCTGTTCTGACACGATAAGCGATTCTCTCACATGTATGCGGAGTTTCAAAGGTGAACTATTGATCCTGATGAGTAAACCAAACCAACTTCATCACACCCACTAATCTAATCAGAGGATTGACAAAGAACACAGCTAACTCCAGAATAAACGCAGTGCAAACACAGGCTTCATACTTCACCCGCCACCGGGAGACTCGCTTCTCGGAGGAGCTTCGAACGAACCGACTCACTGACTGAACCGCTCGAGTCAGAACCAGAACCGAGTGTGAACTTGAAGGCTCGGCTTATTATATCAAATTTAAATACGAGCAAGTACTTTTATGCCCTTTCCTTCTCAATATTATCAAACATCGAGTATCGTGTGTGCTTTGGCAATGTTACCTTTTTTTACCAGTTGATTAGTTGAGATTAGCCAGTTCTGTCAGGACGGCGAGGGAGTTTTGATGCTCAGATTCAGACACTGGAAGCAGCAAAAGTCGGACCGGAAGTGGAGAGAATGACACACGTGTGACCGTGACGGTCAGTGAAGGAGCGAGTCACGACTCACACACAGCTTTATCCTGACAGAATACTGTCGTTGATTAATATAATAACACATCATTCTACTTATCAGAGCACCACTAATTAAATACACTTTTAATCTGTACTGTAAATATTATGGAATTTCCTGAAGTGTGTAAGATCATTGACCTCAGAGATGAGAGTCAGCAGAAAGACACAATGCTCTTCGGCTGCTGTTCCTGCTCTACACACACATATCCGTTACAGATGTGAGACATCATGACCTGCAGCCGTGAGGAAACACTATTGTTCACACACACACACACACACACACAGTCTGAGGAACGCCATCAGATGAGAGTGGGAAATCACAACACAAAAACACAAATAAACAATATCTGCAATTATTATTATTGTTATTAACTAATGTTCCCCTGATGCACTGAAGAGGAATTAAACAATGGATAATATAATAACCACTTAGAGAAATAGATTGACATTTATTAATGATTGTTTTTCTACATCTAAAGAGCGTTATTTATGAAAGAAACGCCAGTCGAGCTTGTAGAAACTGAGATTATGGCGAATAAACTTTGACTTTGGCGACACCAAGCGGTGAAAACAAGCGCTGCACATAGAAAATCACATTAAATTAAGAACATTTGTTAAATTATTTATTTTCTCATTCAAATGTATAGGTAGTGTGTGAGCCATTTTAAAAAGTAAAATATTAATCAATTTTTTTTTTATGGAAATAGATCCAAAAGTATTTAATAGTCAAAGATAATCACGTATAGGTTCCACAAAGACATATATGTGAAAAATGCAAATCACGCCATTATGCTTTTACATTCTAGAAATCAATCTTCTGATCTGAAATATTAGAAAACCTGCGAATTAAATTTTTCATAGGCATTGTGCAAAATAAAAATATTTGCATAGAGTGTCACGTGATGGTGTGAATGAAACACGATCAAACTGAATTTATAAAACATTCTTTTATAACAAAACACATCTGTGAGGAACAGATTCACACGACTGCTCTTTTATAAAGCATCACACACACACACACACTCCGAACACAGGAAAACACCTGAGGACATTCGACACAAAACTGTGCAAAGTGTTTCGATTCAGGAAAACGGATGCATTACAAAATAGCGTTTCATAATTTCATAATAAAATCTGCTTCGGATATAAACACGCAGGCAGGGACACATCATCACAGACGGCCATAAATGCATATTCTCTTAAATTCATCATAATAATATTAACTCAATGCAAAGAACAATTCAATCGTTGTACAGCAAAGCAGGAAAAATGCATATTTTCTTCAAATATGATTTGCAATATTGAACTGGTGCATAATATTCTCAGTGGAGATCTGCAGCATTAGAGCTCTTCTTCAGCATATGAGGTAAACAGGCACAGAAACACTCGCTGATAATATGGATATTAAGCTCGTTAGTGACATTGATCTATTTACTGTGTGATATGTTTTGTGGACACATGAAACCAGGGGTCAAAGTTCATCTGGGTAATTCCACATGTTAAGCTTTTTCCCTCCATCAACAGTCCCTCAAAAGAAACATGGAAATCACAAAATATTCAATATGTTATAGTAGATCTGTAACCAGTGGAGGTTTTGGACACTCTTAAACTCTTGAATAATTCATATGCTGATTAAAGGGGCGGGGCCTGTTAGTGGTGTGTTAGACTGGTGGCTATGGAAAGGGGCGGGACATTTCCCAAACACACTCAAAGCGCTCAACCAATCACAACACACTGCTCCTCCTCCTCTAGCTCGCCCCGCAGCAGCTGGTCGTCTCTCTCTCCGGCTCCGTCAGCTCCTGAAGCTCGAAGCGGGGCTGGACGGGCGTCTGGACGGTGAGTCTCACCAGCTCCCTGTAATGGACAGAATTACACAGCATTTTAATATTAATTTGATATTTTAATAGAGTTTCTTTAACACTTCCAGTGGGTCGTCCAGTCACACACTCACTTGGCCACGGTCGTGAAGGCCTCGTCCACGTTGAGTCCGGTCTTGGCGCTGGTCTCCAGGAAAATGACCCCGTACTCCTGATAAAGACACGTTTAAACGCCTTTAAATCAGAATGAAGCGCTTAAAGTTTAGGTTGAGGAAATAAAGGTATGTATTATAATGATTTATGATAATGGTTTAATTGATTATAATTAATCAAATTAATTAATATTTACCAGTAGAGCAATATATATATATATATATATTCATATATATATATATATATATATATATATATTATTTTATTTATACTTTACAATTATGTTCTACAGATAAAATATAATTATATACATATATATAAAATTATATTTAATTACTATATATATATATAATTCTTTGATTTTATTTATATATTTATTCATTTAATTATTTGCCTGAATTACATTATTTATTTATGTATTTATTTGAGATATATATATATAAATCAAATAAATAAATAATGTAATTAATGCAAATAATTAAATATTTCAGTATATTCATTCAGTGGAGTAGATTGACTCACTCTGGCGAGCTTCTCTCCATCCTCGCGCCGGATCACTCTCCGACTGCTCATGTCCGACTGAACACACACACACACACACACACACGTAGAGTTACAGTTATCATTCATAAACCTGCGCTCGAGCTGAAAGTCCTCTTACCTTGTTTCCAAGCAACATGATGACGACATCATCCTGAGCGTATTCGTGGATCTCAGTAAGCCACGCCTACAACACAACACCCAACCAATCAGAAAGAAGCACTCTAAAACACACACAGACACACACACACATTCTCTGGGGTCTGCAACCATCAGGA
>CM075877.1:215000-247500 GCA_038021265.1 Cyprinella venusta | reverse complement strand
TATAATTATTAACAATAACTGTGACACAAAACACTGACTGGCTACACCAACTGTTTTTTTTTTTTAATGAAACAAAACAAAAATTATTTTTTTAATTAAAAAAAAACGCCCATGATTTTAATGATGACCACCAGATGGCACAATAGCCCTCTGTGTAGGCTAACTGAACACCTAATTCTCAAAAGTATACTATAATTAAACATTTTAAAGTTTAAGTTCACCCAACATTTACTCACCCGATCTCTCCGATGGAGAATCTCACGCCGTTTGTCACATTTTGAAATGTTACTATTTGTTTCAGAGAACATTCAAAATAAACGGTCATATAGTGTGCGATGAATGATACAATGTTTCCTTCACGCTCTCTTAACGTGTTTTAAATGTTTTATAAACTGGTCGCTGTGAATGTTGAGATATAGGAAGGTTCAGATACAGGCCTAACCCTGGTTTATCGTGTCCCTTAAAACTTCCTTGAAAAAAGGTGTGCTGAAGAGGAACACACACACCTCTGATCGCCATTACAGTAATGTATCTCTGTTCATTTTCTGTGAAACTATATAGCGAAATTAGATATCTTAAAGAATGTCGGCAAGCAGAAAGTTGACGGTGTTCACTGATTTCCATAACAGGACAAACACACATTCTCCACTCTCTCCGTGTGTGTGCGGCAGCAGAAAGAAACACACACAGGTTTGGAACAACTTAAGGGTCAATAAATGAAGACATTATTTTAAATTCAGCCTGAACTATCCCATTACAGCTGCAGATTCACCTCATGTACACCTTAATCTCTTTAAATGTCACTTTCTCATTAAACACACACCTGTGTTTCTCTCTAATGAGGAAGTGTTACGCCCAGGAGAGACTTCTTTTAAAAACATCACAAAACTTTTGACTGGTAGTGTATGCATCCATAGGCCTACCTCTATTCCTAACACATACACACACACTCTCTCTCACACACACACACACACACACACACACACACACACACACACACACACACTGATGTCCGTTGGAACTGTGGGAGACTAATTGCGGTGGTGGGAATAACAATGAACAATGCCTCTGGTTGCCCCCGTCATTCCTCAACGCTCCTCAGTGTGTGTGTCCGCATGTTCAGCCGAGACCAAAGCTCAACACACACACACACACACACACAACTCCACTGATGAAGATGAAGAGGCGAGTGGGTCTTCATGGAGAAAAGCGGATCGTGTGTAAATGTGCGAGACGTTCTGCTCAAACACACAGAAAACACACTCAAACCAAATATACACACATGATACAACAAATGATACACACGTCATTTTAAATATTGTTCCACTACACTCTCAGAAAAAAGGTACAAAAGTTGTCACTGGGGCTGTACCTTTTCAAAAGGTAAACTTTTGTCCATTTCATAAGCTAATAAGTACATTTTAGGTGGTAGGTTTACATTTGAGGTACTAATATGTACATTTTAAGTGTTAATATGTATATTTTAGGTGCTAATATGTACATTTTAGGTGCTAATATGTCAATTTCATGAGCTAATATGTCCTTTTTAGGTGGTAATATGTCCATTTTAGGTGCTAAAGTGTACCACTAAGGTACCAATATGCAGCCTTTGGGTACAAAAGTGTACCTTATGAAAAGGTACAGCCCCAGTGACAGCTTTTGTACCTTTTTTTTCTGGGAGTGTAGTGTGATCATTTCTGTAAGTGAGGAGAGCAAAATAAAGTAAACTGGGACATATTACACCCACATATTCTTCATACAGTGACTACCAGTAAAAAAGAAACTGAACTCAATTATAGAAGTGTGTGTGTGTGTGTGTGTGTGATGGAGGTCTCCATAGCTCAGGAACGCCAGGAATCTCCGTCATCAGATGG
The DNA here is from genome assembly GCA_038021265.1 of Cyprinella venusta. Classification (NCBI taxonomy): domain Eukaryota; kingdom Metazoa; phylum Chordata; class Actinopteri; order Cypriniformes; family Leuciscidae; genus Cyprinella; species Cyprinella venusta. The sequence goes on along the minus strand of CM075877.1, from coordinate 245,626 downwards.
CGATCATAAGTTCTTGTTCGACCAGTCCCGCGTGTCTGAGATCGGCTCATAAATATCCAGACACCGGTTTCCTGAGCCTGAGACCCGACGTCCAGATCGGCTGAAGAGGCTTTGGGGACTGCTGAAGAGTTCAATTATCCACTTTTCTCGTTGCTTTTAAAACGATTTAACAGTATTATCAATGGCTTCCGCGCGTAAATCCCAGGATTTCTATGAACAAGGGAAACCTGGAAAAATGAATCAAATTCGAGGGAAGCTAGGCCTGGGAAAATCCTGACATTTCTATAGTCTGAATCCTTATTTCATCATTTCAACTATTACATTCATTAAAAAGTAACAAACAAACAAATGAACCAAACAAATGTTAGTGGTGCGGTCCTTGTGTTTGAGGTATTTATAATGTAAGATATATGGAAGTGTGTGTTTGTGTGTGAGAGAGAGAGAATTGCGAGTGTGATGGTGTAAATGTCTGTGCTAAAGGACAAAAAGCATACATTTCTCTTTGTATACACTACTATAGCGAAGGTTAGCTTATGAATATTAATTAGGTCGCGCAGACGTTTTAATAAACGTCATGGAGAGTCTAATCAGGAAACGTTATTAATATTAATTGTACCAACCCCATTCTACAGAGTTAATTCGCTATCTCAGTAGCACCCGCCTACCAGCGTCAGGCTCTTAGCCAATCAGTGAAGCCGAGCGCCACAGGGTGTCATTAATATTCACGAGGCAACGCTTTGACTGTAAAGCTCGGACAGTAGAAGGGGGAGTGGCGATCGGGGACGCGCATCGGGAACTTCAGCCACAGCTGAACAAGCGCAGAAAGTGAACGATATTAAACCGGGACAGTAACAAACCCCGCGTGAGATACAGTATGGTGAGTACAGGCGATTCTTCTGTTCAATAATCATCAGATGACCTACTTTATGATCATGTTTATACAGATGAGATGAGTTATGAACTGCGCGAGCGGCTCGTATTGACATTGAAGCAGGTTTTTCCTCCTCTGGTTGTTTTGAAACCGTGAATGTTTCTTCGGTTTACGACACAGAAAAGTTATTTGGGTGCGGAAATATCTTGTAAAATGGCCTTCATCTGTATCACCAGTCACTCACTTTTGTTATTCGTATCATAACTGATAAGTTCAGTGATTATAATAGAGGTCTAAACATGTCAGTTCTGTCTGTTTACAATAAACAGCACAAACTTCCTTCTTCGTTAGTTTAGCGTTTAACTCGGGCACTGTTGACTTCAGCTGTCAGAGGAAGTTTCGATTGACCTCTGATTGGTCAATCGATCAAATACTATAGATAGAACAGGAGATTTTAAACGTTCACACACAGAGAGAGAGAGAGAGAGAGAGAGAGAGAGAGAGAGAGAGAGAGAGAGAGAGAGAGGGGGAACGCAATTGATCGTATGGTTGTGGTTTGTTATTGGTGGATCTCATGTGAGTGACAGGTTTGCCCCGCCCTCATGCCAGTAAACACGTCAGAGAAGAGTTATTTTGATTGGTGTTTATTATTAATTATTACGAGGCTCATGCATTTAAAATGATGTGCATCTATAAATAATTTATAATAAATATACTGCAGTATTTCTTTTTTTTTACGAACGGTCAGTTTTGGTTTCATGGACGTCAAATGGTCCAGGTCTGGCTGGGATAGGTTGCAGCTACACTATCTGTAATCGTAAAGAGTTTCTTTGTTCATTCAAATGCATTCAGAAGGTATCGGTTGTAATGCATGAAATCCAGGAACGTTGTCTCCATAGGGGACATGACTTAGAGGAATAGTTTAGTCCCAAAAATGACAAATATCCCATTATTGACTCACCCTCAAGCCATCCTTGTGTTTATGACTTATTTCAGCAAAACAGAGTTATATTAAAACATATTATAGTTCTATTAAAATGATATCCTGGCTCTTGTCAGCGTTATAATGTCAGTGAATGGAGCCTGAGATTTTGAATCCATCATCATACAGTAATCCATACGGCCTTCTGAAGCCAAGACAAATATACAGATAAATAACTTTATGAACTATAATCACTGGCTTCCGGTAACGGCCATACAGATGTCTAGCTCATTAAAAGAGTGACCTCTGACCCGACAGATGATGAGTGACCTCTGACCCGACAGATGATGAGTGACCTCTGACCCGACAGATGAGTGACCTCTGACCCGACGCATGACGAGTGACCTTAGAGTCGATGCATGACCTCTAACGAGAAGCATTACGAGTGACCTCTGACCCCACAGAAGATGAGTGACCTCTGACCCGACGCATGACAAGTGACCTTAGGGTCGATGCATGACCTCTAACAAGAAGCATTACGAGTGACCTCTGACCTGACGCATGACGAGTGACCACTGACCAGGCAGATGACGAGTGACCTCTGACTTGAAACATGACGAGTGACCTTAGGGTCGATGCATGACCTCTAATGAGAAGCATTACGAGTGACCTCTGACCTGATGCATCACGAGTGACCTCTGACCTGACGCATGACGAGTGACCTCTGACCCGACGCATGACGACTGACCTCTGACCTGACGCATGACGACTGACCCCACAGAAGATGAGTGACCTCTGACCCGACGCATGACGAGTGACCTCTGACCCGACACATGACGAATGACCTCTGACCCGACAAATGACCTCTAATCAGATGCATGACGAATGACCTCTGACCCGACGCATGACCTCTAATCAGATGCATTACGAGTAACCTCTGACCTGACGCATGACCTTTGACCCGATGCATGACGAGCGAGATGCTTGGGATTTTAGTTAAAATGCCTCGTTACGCTGTTTTAAAGCGTATAACATCATCTCCTCTGCAGCTTCAGCTCTTTCCTGTCAGACACTCTAAGCCCCGCCTCTCTGAGAGCTGCTCTGCTGTGATTGGTCAGAACGGACTCTCAGCTCTTGATCACAGTGATGCGAACAGTGAGAACGGCGTATCAATCTCAGAAATCATGAACAACACGAGCCCAACTCTTCCAGTCTCAGATACACTAGTGTTTGAGGGCGGAGCTAAGAGACACTGATCAGCCAATCAGGACCACAGGCTTTAATTTCATTATTGAGCTTCATGTTCCAGTGTTTCAGGTTTGTAGGCGTTTACGGTTGCGGACAGAGAAACTAAGTTAATATAAGTTAATCTGCGTGGCTGAAGCTCATGATGGTCTAACCCACATCCGGTGTTCCTTCAGTCTGTAAACACACACACACACACACCCTCTCTCTCTCTCATACACGCACTCACACACACTTTGATGACCTCATTTCCTGTGCAGCCACTTGTTGATGTTCTCGTTATTGGTCTTCTGGGAGCGTCTCAAGGTTTCTCAGGAAATAATCCGTGTGTGTGTGTGTGTGTGTGTGTGAAAAAAAGAAAAATGAGAGTAAATGACCCTTACAAGCTCCACTCCACCCCCACATCCCAATCAATCCAATCACAGGAAACAAGCTAAACACGCTAATGGTCCTAAAATAGGCTTCGTTCACTCAGGAAAGGCTTGGTGAGATCCTCCTCTCTCCTGGAGTTTGTTCTGTGATATATTAATATAATTAGATTGCATTTGATCTGAACATAAATCAGGCGTGGCTTCATAACCCATAGTTCTCTGTTAACGCTATTAATACACTCGCTATTCATAGAGCAGAGGAAGCCGATGGTGAGAGTTAGCGCTCGCAGTTATGATCCAGACGCTTGGAGATTATTTATTAATTATTTAAGATTATTTAAAAAAAATGATTGATTGGATGGTTGTGGTTTGCTATTGGCTGATCTCATGTGAGTGACAGGTTAAAGCCCCGCCCACATCATCCGAGAAGCTGCAAGAGGAACTGATTCAGATTCAGCATTATGAACACAGTAATGATCTATGCAGCTATAAATCATTTACAATAAACAATCACTTTTGATTTGATGGGGAATGACATGACCAGTGCAGTGACTCTCGTGGGTTAAACCCCAGTGGTTTTTGGCTGTGTAAAGTAGGTCTGTTGTTGCCAGTGTTCCCAGTGAGAGCTTGGCACGGCCGGCACCGGGTCTGTCCGGATCTCGTGTCCCGGCACAGAAACACAAGCTCAAACTGGGCCGAGGCCTCAAACGCTCCTTCAGATTCACCGGTTCAGGATCTGGTCAATATTCAAGCCTACAAAACAAACATTACAGTCATAATTCTCCTTAACATTACAGTCATGCATTTGGAAGATGATTTTACATGCATTGCATTTAATTACATTTACATTTCACATTTATTTTTATAGCGCTTTTCACGATACGTATTGTTTACGGAAAATGCATGATAACATTATAGTTTAGAGTGATCCGTTATCAGAGGGGACTCAGATATGCATTTCAGAAATCACAGTTAGCTAATAATTGTATTAATTTAAGGCAGAAACAATGATATACTTGTTTGCAAATTATAAAAAAAATTAGGGCTGTCAAAACGATTAATCGCATCCAAAATAAAAGTTTGTGTTTACATAATATATGTGGGTGCACTGTGTATAATTATTATATATATATATATAAACACACATGCATGTATATTTAAGAAAAAAATATTATTTATATATAAAATATTTATATTTATATATAATATAAATTATATATAAATCTATATACAGAATATACATGAAAATATTTCTTAAATATATACAAGCATGTGTGTGTGTTTATATTTATATATATATATATATAATTATACACAGTGCACCCACATATATTATGTAAACACAAACTTTTATTTTGGATGCGATTAATCACGATTAATCATTTTGACAGCCCTAAAAAAAAATATTTCTTATATACACAAAGAGGTCATGCAATCAAAGCGATGCCTTCTTTTCACTAGTGATGCAACAACATTTCAGCTATGAAAATATACATAAATTAAATGTGGATTGCAGCCTGCTCTTTACTACTAGTTACTGCACCAAACTAACATTTAAACCAAACGAACTTCCTGAAGACAATCAGTGTTTCAACCACGGAAATATGTCAATGAAACAGCTTTTAATGTGCGTAATGTCTCATTTCATCTCAGCTAAGCATTTAATGACCAAAATGAACCGAGGAGCGTTTGAATAAATACATGTACAATATTCATTATGTTTTTTTGTGCTGTCTTGATCTGTGTGTGGATAAATGTTGACTAAAGGTGTGTGTGTGTGTCGGGTCTGATCATGAATATATGTTCTTGTCTCGTGTGGTTCTGTTCTCTGGTCGCTTCGCTGCGCCGGCAGAACCAGTTTAACCGTGTCCAGTGACCCACTTACAGGACCTGAGAGAGACACACAGCACGCTGTAGCCTACTTACACAAGGCTATATATATACACCAGCACATCACACTCATTCAAAACTTTCCTCTGGAAGTGTGATGATGAGTTTAATGCGTTTGTATTTACGGCTTCATTTGTCACTGTCGTTCTCGGTTTACAGTTAGTGTTGCTCACACTGGTTTGAACGCAAATGACTTACCTAATCAACTAATTGCTCTTAATTGGCTGGTTTTGGGATCACCTGATGTGTGTTTACTAGAGCCCGACCGATAAAGGATTTTGAAGGCGATATTGTGATATATCGGCCGATATTTTTATATCTTTATTTTATTTTATTTTTTTCAGAAAAAAAACAATAATCACAACAAATAACTAACATTAGTTATTTATGAGTTTTTACTAAATAATATGATAATGCATTTTAAAAAGAAACTTGTTTCTTTTTTTGTCACAGCAGAACACAGGAACATTAAAATTAATTAAATAAAATAAATAAAAATAATAAATACAAATATTAATATTTATTATTTTTAATATAGAGGTTTTATATTATATTTTTAATAAAGAGGTTTGATCGTGTAGAATTAAGAAAAAATAACTTTAGATTTTTTGTTTTATTGACGAAGTGTTAAACTTGTTTCTACACATGAATTTGAATTTCCTTCAGCGTTATTGTTTCAATTTTGGTTTGAAAGAGTTTTACATTTGCCCAAAAATAAAACTTTTTTAATTAAAAAAAAAACAAGCCCAACCCAGGCGAGAAAAAGTAACGCAAAAAAGTAACTAAGCAACACAATCAGTTACTTTTTAAGGGAGTAACTCAATGTTGTAATGCATTAGCATCGGCAGGCCGATATTATCAGCCGATATTAGGCATTTTCCAAACTATCGGTATCGGCAGTTATAATGAATATTTCAAAAATAAAATAAAATCGGACGAAACACTCAAGTTGGAGTGTTTGAGTTGTATAGTTTCTCCACCAGAGGGCGCTCTACATGTAACACTCGTTTATAACGCACAACACATTCTAGCTAACCACAAAGCTAGCTAATGCCACTATCACCAGTGGAATTTAATGAGCTCTGTTAATTAATTAATGAGCTTTGGTTCCTCCTCTGTTCTGTTGCGACAAGAAAAGAAACAAGTTTCTTTGTAAAATGCATTATCATATTATTTGAATTAAAACTCATACACAACTAATGTCAGGGAATTCTGTTAATGTTTTGTTGTGCGTTCCTGAAAAAAAAATTAAATAAAAAATATCGGCTGATATATCGGATTTTAAAACCAACAAATATTTGTATCAGTATCGGCCTTCAAAATGCTTTATCGGGCGGGCTCTAATATGCATTACTTTTCAAAGTAACTTTTCCCAACACCACACACACACACACACACACACACACACACACACACACACACACCATGATGAGTACATGATGTAACCAAGAAAAGAATCAAGACACTGAAGGACAGAGAAGGAGAGAGAGAGTGTGAGAGCTTCATTACACACGTGCAGCGGAGAAATGAGTTTCCCTCGGACACACACACACACACACACACACACACTGACTGAAGCTAGAGAAAGTGAAGCGGACTGATGGACACACACATCAGTATCAGTGTCACAGAACCGGACGACATGCAGGATTTAACATCAGGTATGTGATTAAAGAAGAAACGTGTGTGTGTGTGTGTGTGTGTGTGTGTGTGTGTGTGTGTGTGACAGGCAATCTTAGTCCAATTATTCTCTCGCTAAAGAGACTCAATGTTTAAATAAAGTAAAGTATCGACTTCTCTTGAGATGTTTCTCCTAATATTCCTCAGGAGAAAAAACATTCTGGTGATGATATGTATGCATATATATAGATATATATATATATTCTTATACGAGGAGAGTTTTCATGGCATCTGTTTGTATATAGTTCAGTGAACCTTGGTTTGTATATGGTATATACATATATATTGATAGGGAAAAAAACGCATTCTGGTGACGGAGCGTTTTAGAAATGTTAAAATACGTCAAACTTTCGTCTCGAGACCTTGTTTTTTTTCCCTCGACTGACTTGCATCTCGAGTTTTTAACACAGTTCTGTGTGAACCGGAGTGTTTAGAGCTATTAAACTAATGTGGAGAAGCTCAGAGCAATGCTGACACAGGTTCATCTCTAGGTAGACATCACAAAACAGGTCAACAACACGTGACAACATTCACAGCTAGCTGTACTTCTGTATTGTGATGAACTTCGGTGTGGAAAGGGCAAATGCAAGCGCATGTGACTTCATGCAATAACCTCTTTGTTCTCCGTTTAGTCTCATTGTTGTCTTGGAGAAAATGTCAGATTAAAGTAGGAGTGCTTTACACTCTGTTTCAGTGTGAATACGAGTCCATAATGTTGTAATCCGTGCGTCGTGTGTTTAAGGACGAGATGTGTATCTGTGATAAAGCGTGACGACTGACCCAGTTCATGGCTGCAGTCAGTGCTTCATTAGATTTACATTTATTCAAAGTCACTTACAAATCAGGAACTGGATTATAGCGAGAGTTTGTTTATGGCTGTGGTTAGTTGAGCTGTTTTAATCTGACTCCACCACTGAGGAACCGAGACGGCGAAGGCTCTGGAAAATTACTGCGGCTCGTTGTGAAAGAACAAACAAGTGCAAGGATTAATAGTTTTTGAGACACTTTTTAACCCTCTAATTATCTTTGGGGTCTTTTTGACCCGCAAATGACATTTGGTCAATTTTTAAAAAATGTTCTCTTTTCCCAAATGGTATGAAACTTTCTACGACTCTCAACACTCTAGATCTACCAAAAAAAAAAAAAAAATTGGATTGATATCTGTTTTTATGTTAGCATGAAAAAAATGCCAACACTCTTTATCTTCGGGGTCCCTGGAGACCCCACATAGTGAATAAATCATTTATTTATTACGATTTTATTTTTTTACTGCTTTATTAGCTCATTTGTTATTGCTGTTCAGTTCATTGCATTTTTGTGTTTTTTTCTCAATATGTAATATAACTGTTCATTTCAATTTTTGTTCGTTTACAGTTCGTAACTGAAATGTTGAGTTAAAATTATAGAATTATATTAAAAACAGATAATTGAAATAAATGTTTAACTGTAAAGACTCCAACATTTCTCTTTGTAACATCTTTTTCAGGTTTGATTCTAATCATAATGTAACATTATTGAAAAACTTTTGTCAGTGCAAAAAAAAACTAAACTTAGACAAAAAAAAAAAATTTCATTGTTATAATGGTGACTTTATAATATTTAGATATGAATCCAACTGGAAAAACTTGTGAAATATAGTTTGTTTCATCAAATAGCAAATAGCTTATAGTGGAGGTCTATGGCCATCTAGTGGTTAAAGTAATTTTTTTTAAACTGCATTTTCCAAAAAATTGTCAAAAATCTTACATTAAACCATAAACCATGTTAAATGATCCATGTTATCTCCATGAATAAAAACTAGAAATCTGGGTCTTTTACAAAAGTGACTGGTTGACGATCACACGTTGATCTGATTGGTTACGGTGGTGTGACGTCAGAAACACCAGCGATTTGAAAGCGTGTTTCTGAGACTGTCTTTGGTTCACTGCAGTTTTAAGGAGGAAATACTCGACTAATAAATTTAACGGGTTAAATATGTAATTTCTGCTCCATCAAGGGAATCATAATCGGTTTGAACGGCCCGACACGGTCAGACTCGACTCACGACCCCAGTTTGGGATGGCCTGTCTCGCTTTAAAACTCATTTAACCAGTTTGAAAAGTCATTACTTGAGCCGATCTGAAGCTCAAGTTATGAACGATAGGAGGGATTTAATCAGCTTTAGTGCTCAGATTGTTTGAAACTGTCGAGGCAGATCAATCTAGATTAATCCCATGTGATGAACGCAAGTGAAAATGATATCTGTTGATCTCTGAATATGTTGTTTGGTGTGTCTGCAGGTTTTCTGAGCTCCCGGGTCGTCAGCCATGGCGCTGATCCAGTCTCTTCCCGTGTCCACTGACCACACAGGACCAGGCCTGATGGGAGCGATGGGCGCCGTCAGCACCATGAAGCCCAATCACGTCACTTATCCCGACCGGGACAATATAGAGGTCAGTACCAACTTCCGCAAGGGAACGCCGGGATCGGGACGCCTGTTATCCGACGCGTCACAGGCCGGCAGTCGGACCCCGTCCAGCAAGAGGAGAGGAATCGCCTGCAGGGCGAAGGGCTTCGGGAATCGCTCGTACTCCCATGAGGACTTGATACGGGACTGGAATGATAACCGTTTGGATGTGGGAGTGGCTGGTGCGGACGGGCCTCCCAAACTGGTTCCTGTGTCGGGACAGTTGGAACGGGTGAACACATACTTATCTATATAATATCGCATTTCTGTCACTAAATAAGAAGTGCTTTTCACTTTCAAATCTGAAACTGAAAGTCTACACGCTAATGCTCCCGTTACTCATCATTTCTGACTCTGTTTTCTCCCAGAATGCTCAGCAGGCCATAATCAGACCCACTGCCTTCAAACCCGTCGTTCCCAGGAGCCGGAACGCCGCGCAGTTCTTGTCTCCGCGACCCGGCGCCGGTCTCTCGGGAAGCCAAGGAAACCTCAGCAGGTTTTCTCCGGAAGACGAGGACATCGGCAGGACGACGGAGCGGCGCAGCTCGTACAGCGGTGCTCGCAACGGTTTGTTCAGCCAGTCTTTCACCATGACGGAAGCGGCGCGCGACTCGTTAGCGAACCTCCCGGCGTATAACCAGAGCGAGGCGGGCAAACCCCACGCGCACTCCAACTCCGACAGCGGGCGCTCCTCCTCCAGCAAGAGCTCGGGGTCTCTGGGAGGCCGAGGACAGATGATGCTGTCGGATATGGGATCGGGAAGGCCTTCGCCTCCACCCGTCGAGGTCTACGAGACCATCATGAGGGATCTGGAGGACAAGCTGAGGGAGAGAGATGAGGAGCTACAGCGACTCCGGGAAAACCTGGATGAGAACGAATCCGCCATCTGTCAGGTGTGTTTCATCAAGCATCTTGAGAGCCGGTGCCTACTCGCGAACCAGTTCTGTGTGTTTCGACAGCCAAGAACTGGTTCTCAGCCAGGAAAATTGGTTCCAAAGCGGCACCAACTCTTTGCTGGACTACAACCGGTCTTTTAGCATGTCATGCTAACGTCGGGGGCAGGGTTAGAAGGTTCTATCAGCGCTACATATTTGGAACCCCTAAAAGGTTCTATACACTCTTAAAAAAGGGTTCCTTTGGGTTCTAAATAGAACCCTGGGGTTCCATACTTGGCCAATAGAACCGTTTACCAAAAAAATGGTTCTATATAGAACCCTGGGGTTGCATTCTTGGCCAATAGAACCTTTTACCAAAAAAATGGTTCTATATAGAACCCTGGGGTTCCATACTTGGCCAATAGAACCTTTTACCAAAAAAATGGTTCTATATAGAACCCTGGGGTTCCATACTTGGCCAATAGAACCGTTTACCAAAAAAATGGTTCTATATAGAACCCTGGGGTTCCATACTTGGCCAATAGAACCTTTTACCAAAAAAATGGTTCTATATAGAACCCTGGGGTTCCATACTTGGCCAATAGAACCTTTTACCAAAACAATGGTTCTATATAGAACCCTGGGGTTCCATACTTGGCCAATAGAACTTTTTACCAAAAAAAATGGTTCTATATAGAACCCCGGGGTTCCATACTTGGCCAATAGAACCTTTTACCAAAATAATGGTTCTATATAGAACCCTGGGGTTCCATACTTGGCCAATAGAACCTTTTACCAAAAAAAAATGGTTCTATATAGAACCCTGGGGTTCCATACTTGGCCAATAGAACCTTTTACCACAAAAAATGGTTCTATATAGAACCCTGCGGTTCCATACTTGGCCAATAGAACCTTTTACCAAAAAAATGTTTCTATATAGAACCCTGGGGTTCCATACTTGGCCAATAGAACCTTTTTCCAAAAAAAAAATGATTCTATACAGAACCATTTTGAAGTTCCATATATGAAGCAGGGGATCATATTCATGAATGAATATGATATGGAACCATTTTTGGTTCTAAATAGAACCATTTCTTCTAAAAGTGTAATTTCAAACAAATTATATGTGTGTGTGTGTTTAGGTGTACGAGGAGAGGCAGAAGCGCACAGAGCTGGAGATGGAGGAGTTCAGACAGACGTGCGCCGCCAAGATGCAGAAAGCGTCCCATAAAGCTCAGCGTGAGCACCAGCTCCTGCAGCTCCAGGTGTTTACGCTCCAGCAGGAGAAGAAGAAGCAGAACGAGGAGATGGCGCAGATCCTGCAGGAGCGCCAGAGACTCCAGGAGCGGTGCGACTCCTACGAGCGGGAGCACACACACCTCGGACCCAGGCTCGAGGAGAGCAAGTGGGAGGTGAGCAGGAGTCGGTCACAGCCCTGTAGGACCTGTCGGATAGGGACCGACTGAGATTGTGAGGCTATGCTTGGGGAAAAAAGCTAGATTTGCGTTTCTCAGCGTTTCTTATCCGGTAGAGTGTGTGAACTCGGTGTGTTTCCTCAACATATGCAAATATATGCTAGTTTTATGCTTTAGTAGAGAGAAAAACATACATAGAACAGCTTTAAGATGTTTGCATCCACGCTTTAAGTGATTTGTGTCTTTATCGCTCAGGTGTGCCAGAAGTCCGGCGAGATCTCGTTGCTGAAGCAGCAGCTGAAAGACCTTCAGGCGGACCTGGCTCTGCGAGTCGGTGAACTGGTGTCGGTGCGCGGCCAACTGAGAGACGTGTGTGTGGACCTGAAGACGTGCCAGAGTCAGCTTCAGGAGGCACACACCACCTCACACACACGAACCCTGGAGCTCGAGGTGTGCGAGAACGAGCTGCAGCGCCGCAAGAGCGAGAACGAGCTCCTCCGAGAGAAGATGAGCCGTCTGGAGGAGTCGACGTCGCACGAAAAGGAAGATCTGAAAGCCTCCAAGCATCAGATCGAGCGACTCAAGGCCGACCTCGCGTACGAGCGCAAGCATGCGGCCGATCGGGACGTAGCGTTCGAGAGCGAGAGGAAGAGCTGGGAAGAGGAGAAGGATAAAGTGATTCGATACCAGAAGGAGTTGCAGCAGAACTACGTGCAGATGTACAAGAGAAACCGCGATCTGGAGCGATCGCTACGCGAACTAAAACTCGAGCTCGAGTCCAGAGAACAGGACGACGAGAGCAGCGGAAACGAAGTCACGTTCGATGACATCGCTGCGACCGAGATCTGAAATCATCTTTGTTTTGAGGAAGGCGTAGCGGGAAGCTATCACGCTAAAGCTAGGTAATCGTTACACTGGGATTATAAATCGAGAGATGATTCTGAGATTTTACGAATGCATCGCGATTCTCTCTCGAATCGAATGTGAGCTTATTTTTTAACAGCGGATGATCTTCCAAAGCTAGTTAAAAACTAGCCTAGAGCGCCATCTGCTGTTAAAAACTAGCCTAGAGCGCCATCTGATGTTAAAAACTAGCCTAGAGCGCCATCTGCTGTTAAAAACTAGCCTAGAGCACCATCTGATGTTAAAAACTAGCCTAGAGCGCCATCTGCTGTTAAAAACTAGCCTAGAGCGCCATCTGCTGTTAAAAACTAGCATAGAGCGCCATCTGATGTTAAAAACTAGCCTAGAGCGCCATCTGCTGTTAAACACTAGCATAGAGCGCCATCTGCTGTTAAAAACTAGCATAGAGCGCCATCTGATGTTAAAAACTAGCCTAGAGCGCCATCTGCTGTTAAAAACTAGCCTAGAGCGCCATCTGCTGTTAAAAACTAGCATAGAGCGCCATCTGATGTTAAAAACTAGCCTAGAGCGCCATCTGATGTTAAAAACTAGCCTAGAGCGCCATCTGCTGTTAAACACTAGCCTAGAGCGCCATCTGATGTTAAAAACTAAGCTCAGAATCAATTCGAGAGAGAATGGCAGTGTTTTCGGAAAATATTGGAACCGATCCACGAATCGCGATGAATCGATCCACTGTCCCGGCCTAGTGATCGTCTACCGCCGCACTCATTTCAGAAATGTGCTCTGCATAAAATGCAAAAAACTGTTTGTAAGTTTGTTACATTATTTATGTGGCCTAAAAATACATTTAATGGACTCTGTGTCAATTATTTCCGGGCACATGTGGAACACAGTCTGTTTGTAAACTCACAGAAGTGCACTTTTGTGTCATTAGCCGTTTCCAACCAAAGTTGTGCGTAAGTATCGTAGGGCTGTGAAACGATCAATCGCATCCAAAATAAATACTGGTTCACATAATATATATATATATATATATGTGCTGTGTATAATATAAACACAAACACACACATGCATGAATATATCTAAGATATATTTATATGTACACTATATATATATATTTATATATAATTTATATGATATATTTCTGTATAATATAAATTATATATATATATATATATATATATATATATATACATATATATAGTGTACATATAAAAATATCTTAAATATATTCATGCATGTGTGTTTATATTATAAAATATATAAATATATAATTTAATTATAATTTATATTATATATAAAAATATTTGACATAAATAACACATTTTTCTTAAATATATACTTGACGTGTGTGTATTTATATTATATACAGCACACACACATATATTATGTAAGCCAGACTTTTATTTTGATGCGTTTAATCGCGATTAACCATTTCACAACCCTAAAGTATTGCATTATAACATTTGCCCCATTTCCATCAAGATAACCAAATCTTCATCTTTTGGTGAAGATGGTGCAAAGAATCAGTAATAAAATGTAAATTTGGAAAGCCTCCATAATAAATATACCCGTGTCTGACAATAACATGAAACACAATAACAAACTACTGATGTTTGGGAATGCAATAGTTTCTGAGAGGTCATCATGGCTCTCGTCTGAGATGCTGCGATGCGATTGGTCCGCTGGTTAGTCCAGTTATCCAATCACATCCTCTGTTAAAGAAAAGGTCACGTGACTTTGCAGTGGCGCAACCAGGAGTTTATCCGCCAAATGCATTTCCATCGTCATTTAAGCGCATAATTTCTTATCTTGACGTTAACATCCACGTTTTCCCTTCATTAACATAAGAACATAGACTTCTGCTCAGTGTCTTGACTCCTAAAGCACAATCATGCCAGAATTACCGTTATTGAGCATCTGATTAGTAAAAGCTGCTCATGCGTTTGTGAAACCATAATTATAAAGTTTGGAAGCTCGAGCTGCCCTCACTGTTCAAACCAAAATATCTCTCATTCTTCAAGTTGAATGTATTTATGAAGTATTTGGTAATTCTGACATGAGCTGAACGTGGCAATATTCAACACTAAAGTGAGGAATGTGACCTCTGTGTCCATTAAAGCAACTGACTGTTATATTTGTACCAAAATAAAAGCATTACTGCACACTTTAGACTCACATACGGTCACATAATAACACATGTAGAAGCGTAGCCACTGTGAATAGACCAAAGCATTGCTGGCGTGCGTTTAACCGCTCTGTTTCTTGTGGGTGATTGTGGTGGTATTGCCATTTTTTTTTAATTAAGAGTATTTGTATGAAGCCAATGCTTTGTATATTTTTCGTGCTGTATATTTAATGAGCTGTTTGTAATTAAACACCTGCAATTAATCAATGTTACTCGTGTTTTATTCGATATTTACGTTCTTGAAAACACTGGTCTTTGTAAGAAGTCAGCAGAGCAATTAAACCAGGATGTATTAGTATTCATGTCTGTACATTACTTTTAGTGGTGCAACGGATCACAAAATTCACTGATCAGAATATGTTGATCTTCATGACGACTTTTTTTATAACTCATCCGTTTAAATTATATTGAGCCTTAAAGTTCTGGATAATTAACCCTCAGGTGCTCTTCGGTCATTTCTGACTGAAAAATTTTCTGTTTTGGATTATTAAAAATCACAGCTTCATCGGAATGTTACGAAACTTGGTGACTTTTATGGCATTATGTATGTGAACACACAAAAAAAATTGAGGTCATGATTCGAGCATGCTAAGTGGTCTTAAAAAAACAGTCACACTTGTGGTATTTGGTCAAAAATGACCCCCAGAGGAAATGAATGGGAAATTGACAAAAAAAAAAAAAAATTCTGAATTTTTGTATGTACAATCTACAAATCGGCCACAATTCTAAAAAAAAAAAAAAAAAAGTACACCGCAGGAAAGGGGTGACACTCTACAACATCAAGAGTGCAAAACAGACACACCCACTCATACAAACACACTTTTATACACATACACACCAATAAATTTTGATTACAAAAAGTATGTTTTGAATTTTTAAAAATCACTGCTTCATCGCAATGTTACGAAACTTGGTGACTTTTATGGCATTATGTATGTGAACACAGAAAAAAATTGAGGTCATGATCTGAGCATGCTAAGTGGTCTTAAAAAAAATAGTCACACTTGTGGTCTTTGGTCAAAAATGACCAACCAATAGGAAATGAATGGGAAATTGTAAAAAAAAATGGAAAAAAATTGTGATTTTTTGTTTTTTGTCAATTTTTTTTTATAAGAAATAGTTTTTGAGATTGTTTCAACTATATATTCAAATCCACTAACAAAACAACAACAAAAAAGTGTTGATAAACATCTGGGTAATCCCCATGCCTCTCCATAGAGAGCTGCTCATGCCATCTAGTGGTCACACCATGATTCTACGCTTTTCCTCTATACTGTAACCAGATGGTGATAATTTTCTTCAAAAAAATATTTTTTTTCTGAAGGCGTAGACTCTATATTAAACTAAAATATTGCATTAACATTTTTTTTTTTTTAAAAATAATATATATATATATATATATATATATAGAAAAATATATATATTTTTCTATGGGAAAAATAAACCATAAATATTAATAAATTCAATTAAATTGTCTCAAAATACTAAATTAAAAAGAATAAACATTATAGAACAAAAATAAATTGCATTGGTTTTACTGGGATGGAGAAAGTTTCATTTTTAAGGTGTCCGGTAACTTATGAAAAATAAAAAACTTGTTATCTTACCGGGAAGATAACAAATGTGACCCCGAGACGAAGAGCACCTGAGGGTTAAGGGCGTGGCCACTTGAGTGACAGGTGGATTGCTGCTGATGTCACTAGCATAATCCGCCTTGTTCACATTTTCAGCTTTGGTCTTCAGAAACACTACGGGTGACGTCACAGACACTACACACATGTTTTTTCAGTCTATGGTCGAGTGTTGTGAAATACATACGGTAAGGCAGCGTGTCACGAGACTCTGGGATCTCTGGGAACTTTGACCACGAGCTCCATTGGGTCGATGCTCTTGTTACTGAAGGCCTGGCGTATGATCTCCACGGCGTCCTGATGGGTCACGGCCCGCAGACACACACCGTCCACCGACACCAGCTCAAAACCGGCCTGAAACACACACACAACGGGTCCATGAGCTCTTCGGCTTTAGCTAAATCACACATGCTAACACTGATCATCAGAGATTCATCTGTTACCCGCAGAGCATCACTGCTAGATGCAGCTCCTCCTGGGAAAATCCTCTCGATCTTCACCATCGGCTGCACCCTGGACTCGGATCCTCCGGATATACTGATCCCTGATCACACACACACACATCAGACATAATTACCTGCACTACATTTACATCAGAGGACAGAAACATTAGACTATTCTGAATCTATATTATTAAAACAATAATGATGTGCACAGATAAATCTTAATAATAGAGTTAGGGTTAGTAGTAGTAGTATTAGTTAGTCACTAATACCCAGTGACTGCTTGGTTTTGCTGATGTGGACTGTAGTGAGCTCAAACTCTGGCTCGACGGTGACATCATTTGTCCGCTGTTGCACAGCCTGTCCTGCGGGGGTCACTGTTGATCTGTGGCACTTCTTGAGGGAACCGAAGACCTGTGAGAGCAGCGGCCTCTTGTGGCGAGGCAAGTCCACTACAGTAAACAACACATCCGTACTCTCCGAAAGACCATTCCCGACAGGAGCTCCTCCGCTGTGGGAAGAGTCTGAGCGCGTGTTCTCCGCCAGGAGCCAGTTGGGAAGGAGTGCTGACGTCCCAGAGGAGGATAATGTGTCTGAATGACTGAAAGCGTCCACAGGAACGTCCAGTAACTGGTTCTGGTCTTGATAACCGGACAGACGGAGCTGCTCGAGACCTTCCAGAAGCTGATTGTGTTTCTCCACGTCGTCTGATGCGTGCAGCTCACATTCACCACGCACATCTGAGGCAGAGAGACAAACACTTTCCATTTATTATTTACCAACACATGAACCATTGTAACTTTCAAAGAACTCACGAACCGTTACTACCGGGGAATAATAACCTGATTTATTCAATAAATTCTTGTAAACGCAGTTTTGGTTTGCATGATAGAGTCATTCAGAAAGCTGATTGTTGGGAGCCATCAGCGTATTGGCGTGTATGAAAATGTGCTCATGTCTCAACGACTGTTTAACAAATCTGGAAAATGTTAAACTCGAATTTAACAAATGGCTATTGTTTTTTTTTTTTTTTTAAATCAAGACAACTTAATTGATGCTTTTTGACAATAGTCTTCTCTTGTTTACAACAAAACCAACCACTGTAAATATATAACTTTATTTTAAATATTTTGAAATATTTAATTATAATCTCTAAATGGAAGAAAACCGGCAGACATTTAAATATATAACTTAAAATTTTAAACTTATCAAAACTTAAATATCTAAACAGAACAAAACCGAAAGACATTTAAAAATATAATTGAAAATATTTAACTCATCAAAACTTAAATATCCAAATAGAACAATTAAACTGACAGACATTTAAATATATAATTTAAAATATTTAACTTATCAAAACTTAGATCACTAAATGGAACAAAACTGACAGACATTTAAATATATAATTTAAAATATTTAATTTATCAAAACTTAAATATCCAAATAGAAAAAAACGACAGACATTTAAATATTGAACTTAAAATATTTAAATTATCAAAACTTAAATATCTAAATGGAACAAAACCGACAGACATTTAAATATATATATATATATTTAAAAAAAACTTAAAATATTGAACTTATCAAAACTTAAATCTTAAATCTCTGACAGACATATAAATCTCTAAATTGAACAATATATGTTCTAGGCAGCACTAATAAACACAATATAACTTAATATTGTGTCATTGATAATATCATCATATCAGCAACTGACATATTCTGAAGTTGAAGGTCGGTCATGTTTCAATTTCAAAGTTATAAAGGTGTACTGGTACAGGATATGGAATTATTGATGGATATAACAGGGAAAATGATGGTCACCTGGTGCAGGTGTGATGAGGTGGCGTCTGGGGGCGTGGCCTGTCTGTGGAGAACTCCTGCCTAAAGTAAACACACAAGAAGACTAATCTGCAAGCAACCGTCAACCATTGAGCATTAAAAATGTAAAGATTCTGATGGATTTACGTGAGCGACTCTTCAGAATATCATAAGCTTGCTCTTCGAATGGAGACACCGTGATGTTGAAGAGCGGAAGATCACTGGAGGACACGAGAGTCCTGGGAGATGAGAGACGCCACACTACAGTCACCTCTAAAGCAATTATTAATTAAGCTATAATCATCACAATTGTAATAAAGGCTTGAAATATCTCACTTTGCATGTAATGAGTCTATAGAATATATTAGTTTCACCTTTTAAGTTGAATTACTGAAATAAATGAACTTTTGCACCATATTCTCATTTTAAACTGTGAAACTGGTATAATTTAGACACATACAATGAAATGCATTTTTGGCCGTGACGCCCAGCACTGATTGCACATGATCTCTGGAGGTCACCTGATCTCTCTGAGCATCAGCAGCTTCTCTGGCGTGTTGAGGATGGCCAGGAGCGGCTGCACCAGCGTCTGAAGCCCTCGCTCCGTCAAATACTGTCAGGTGGAAACACCAGTTCAGTCTCCGGATGAAGAAACTCATGCATGGTGTGAGATGCTGAGTCTCTCTTACCCTGCGACAGATCTCCATGAGCACATCCACATCTTCATCCTCCAGCAACCGCACAGCCATGTCTCGTACGTGACTCAGAGCGTCAGATAAATCCCCGTTATACGTGCCTGTGGAAACATTCAGGACGTCAGGTTTAAATCAAACTAGGGCTGTGCAAAAGGTAATTGCGATTAATCGCATGCAAAATAAAAGTCTGTGTTTACATAATATATGTGTGTGCGCTGTATATAATTATTTTGTATATATAAATACACAAACATGCATGTATATATTTAAGAAAATGTGATATTCATATATAAAATATTTATATAATATAGATTATGTATTATATATATACAGAATTTAAGCGCAAATAATTCTTAAATATATACATGCATGCACAGGTATTTATATATACAAAATAATTCTATATACAGCACGCAAAAATATATTATATAAAATAACAGTGAATTATGCATAATTACATGCAACAAACCCTCAACCAAACCCTAACCCTATAGTAAGTGCACATTAATATTACTCAGTACTAAGTACACTGTAACAATAAAGTGTAACTATGATGTGATCCTCTAAAAAATATTACCCAGAATGCTCTCTGAGTGGGAGGGAGATCTGGAGCGCGATCTACTAGAGGAGTCTCGCTTTCGGAAAAGGCTGAATAAAGTTCTGGAGCGCGGCAGCGAACGGCTTTCTTCTCCTCGATCCGCCTGCTTTCTCTTCCGTTTCCTTTCCTCTTCTGTGGAACAGGAGACACAAACAGTCCATCTTTAACCCTCTGATGGTCCTCGGTCACTTATGAACAAATAATTTTCTGTTTTGAATTATTAAAAATCACAGCTTCATCGGAAGGTTATGATACTTAGTGACTTTTTTGGCATTTGGTATGTGAATACAAAAAAAATAAAAAATTGAGGTCATGATCTGAGCATGTTAAGTGGTCTTAAAAAAATAGTCACACTTGTGGTCTTTGGTCAAAAATGACCCCCATAGGAAATGAATGGGAAATTGTAAAAAAAAAAAAATTCACAATTTTTTTATTTATTTTCTTACAATTTTTTTTTAAAAGAAATAGTTTTTGAGATTGTTTCAACTATATATTCAAATCCAACAAAACAAAAAAAAGTGTTGATAAACATCTGGGTAATCCCCATGCCTCTCCATAGAGAGCTGTACACGCCATCTAGTGGTCACACCATGATTCTACACTTTTTCTCTATACTGGAACCAGATGGTGCTAATTTTCTTCAAAAAATATTTTTTTCTGAAGGCCTAGACTCTATATTAAACTAAAATACTGCATTAATATTTTTTTGAAAAAATAATATATACATAGAAAAATATATATATTTCCATAGCAAAAAATAAACTATAAATATTGCATAAATTTTAATAAATTCAATTAAATTGTTTCAAAATACTAAATTAAAAAGAATAAATATTATAGAACAAAAATAAATTGCATTAGTTTTACTGGGATGGAAGAAGTTTCATTTTTAGGCCTCCGGTCACTTCCCACGTGACTCATAAAGGAAGACCATCAGAGGGTTAAACACATTACCAGTCAAAACATTTGGATCAGTAAGATTTTTAGTGTATGACGAAACAAAACAGTGGAGCAGCAGAATATAATAACTTGATGACCTCCAAACATAACAAAATATGACCGTGTGTGATCTCTTAAAGCACTCAGCCCTACCTGACACGGTCACATGACTTTGTGTTCGGCGAATCGGAAGACTTCTGTTGGCTCCCGTCTCTCTCTCGTCCTCTTCTCCTTCGCCCCGGATCACTGAGTCCTGCAGGAGTTCTGTGGCTCCTCGGCTCACGGTCCGCAGCTGCTCTGAACCACCCTCGTGATCAGTGGAGTCTGGGGGAAACTCACCCTCGGCGGCGGACATTTTGGCTCCTAAGGGCGAGCCGACAGGCAGAGTAGTTTGGGAGAAGCCACTCAAAGAGCCGAGGGGCGTCCCAGAGGACAGCGAGGAGGACGACGAGAGAGACCTCGACCCACGTGACGACGAACACGCCGTTCCACTGCCGGCTGAGAGAGGTCAAAGGTTAGAGTAATTAAAAGTGAACTGTCCCTTTAAGGATTAGCACATTATTGTTGATATTTTCTCTTACTTTTATTCATCCAGCTGAATTCTGTCACCATTTCTTTGTACGCTGGATATCTGCCCGCTTCCTGTGAACAACAACCCACATGCACACACAAGCCGTCAGTCATCATTTTGTCTGCCAGTTTGTACGATGGAAGTCATTTGGGAAAATAATAAACGTCAATACCGTTTCAAAAGCCTTTTGTAAAAGTTAAACTGCAGGTTTTAAGCTAATATTTAAATAATTTAACAACACGTTCACAGTCACATGACACATCTTATATATTTTGATTGGCCTTTATTTTACAATTATTTATTTGAATGAAACATTTTTATGGTTAAATTTTTTTGTTCAGTTTTCTATTTTATTTTAACATTATTTATTCATTTTAATTTCACATTTTCGTGATTTATGATAGAACACAATTCTATTCTGGTTCCCTGATGCCAATTACAGTTACATGACACTCAGGTAAACGATGAAAAAATATATCTATATTAGGGCTGTGCAAAAATTAATTGTGTTTACATAATATATTTGTGTGTGCGCTGTATATAATTATCTTGTATATATAAATACACACACATGCATGTATATATTTAAGAAAATGTGTTATTCCTATATAAAATATTTATATTTATATAATATAGATTATGTATTTATATATATATATATATATACAGAATTTAAGCGCAAATAATTCTTAAATATATCCATGCAGGTATTTATATACACAAAATAATTATATACAGCACACAAAAATATATTATGTAAACACAGACTTTTATTTTGGAGGCGATTAATCACAATTAATTTTTGCACAGCCCTAATCTATATATATATTTTTTTTTTTTTTTATTTTTTTTTTATAATTTTTTTATTTATATATATATATTTTTTTTTTTAGTTTGAACTGTTTTTATTTTTAAATGATCTCCTTTGTTTAAAATAATTGTGTTTTAATTAAATTCTTGATTTAATTAACAT
The DNA here is from genome assembly GCA_038021265.1 of Cyprinella venusta. Taxonomy (NCBI): domain Eukaryota; kingdom Metazoa; phylum Chordata; class Actinopteri; order Cypriniformes; family Leuciscidae; genus Cyprinella; species Cyprinella venusta. Next base: position 223,188 of record CM075877.1, on the reverse strand, counting down.
TTAAATAATGTAACACATTCACGTTCACTTTGATATTTAAACAAAAAAAGTCATATATATATAACATTTATTTTTAGGAAGCATATTATTTTCTAATTATTTGTGGTTTATTTGCGTTTTGTGATTTAATGAATTATTAGTTTTTCCTAATTTTTTCGCGAACCCAAGTTTGTGTTGGACAAAGCTTTCCTCTGGTTGGACATTAAGTGTGTATGAGCCTGCAGGAACACCTGATCCAGGAACAGTGAATAATGTACAACCTGACACACACAGAAACCAGAGAGGCTCGTCAACCATCTGCTATAAGTGTGTGTGTGAGTGAGTGTGTTAATATCCAAGTGAGAGTGTGTGTGTGTGTGTGTGTTAGTGGGTTAGAGTGAGTGTGTATGCGAGTATGTGAGTGAGAGAGGGTGTGTGTGTGTGTGTGTGTGTGTGTGTTTGACTCACTTTAATAGTCAGTATGGCGTGAGGTTGACTCTTCAGCACCTCCACGGCTCTGTAATGGTTGATGTTCTCAAAGCTCACGCCATTGGCTGACAGGATCTGATCCCCCATCTTGACTCCGCCCTGTTCCGCCAGACCGCCAGGATCCAGCCTGCAAACAAAGTGTTAGCATTAATCAAGAGTTCAAACAGAATGATGAAGCCACAATAATTCAGCAGTGCATATAAAGTCCCAGCATGCAGCATTCTCTCTGCGGTTGGTGTGTGTGTGTGTGTGTGTGTACTGACTTGGACACGTAGATGCCCAGGCCGTACTCTCGTCCCCCGCGGATGTTGAGTCCCAGTACGGGCTGGCTGTGTGAGAGATTGAGGTGAACCGTTCGACACAGCGCTCCATCTGAGCTGTACACCGACACACGAGCGCCCGATTCCTCCACCACCATCCGCCGGTGGATCAGATCCACCCTGAACACACACACACACACACACACACACTGAGAGTCACAGACACGGACACCGAACCGCTGGTGAGAGAAACTATATATCTATATATGTATATATATTAGGGCTGTGCAAAAATTAATTGCGATTAATCGCATCCAAAATAAAAGTCTGTGTTTACATAATATATTTGTGTGTGCTGTATATAATTATTTTGTATATATAAATGCCTATGCATGCATGTATATATTTAAGAATTATTTGCGCTTAAATTCTGTAAATATATATAAATACATAATCTATATTATATAAATATAAATATTTTATATATTAATAACACATTTTCTTAAATATATACATGCATGTGTGTGTATTTATATATACAAGATAATTATATACAGCACACACAAATATATTATGTAAACACAGACTTTTATTTTGGATGCGATTAATCGCAATTAATTTTTGCACAGCCTTAATATATATATATATTAGGGCTGTCAAAACGATTAATCGCGATTAATCGCATCCAAAATAAAAGTTTGTGTTTACATAATATATGTGGGGGCTTGTATATATTTAAGATTAAAATTTTTATTTTTGTTTATTTTTGTTGAAAAATTTTTCATGTATATTCTGTATATAGATTTATATATAATTTATATTATATATAAATATTTTATATATAAATCATATTTTTTTCTTAAATATACATGCATGTGTTTTTTTATATGTATACAAAATAATTATACACAGTGCACCCACATATATTATGTAAACACAAACTTTTATTTTGGATGCGATTAATCGCGATTAATCGTTTTGACAGCCCTAATATATATATATATATATATATATATATATATATATATATTATATTTTTATTTATTATATATATATATTTATTAGATATTTTATATATATATATATAATTATATATGGTCAATACATTTATTGCAGTATATTGAAAAACATAAGCGCTAGTTTCCTATTTATGGAAATGTATTATGTAATATATCGCAGTGTATCCCGACACTCACCACGTGGTTTTCTCGTTGGTGTAGCGAACGCCAGGCACGCGGCCCACACGCTGGACGACCAATCGGAGGCGAGCGTGACCCGACAACACCTTCACTGCGCTGCTCATGCTAATGTTCTCCAGACTCACGCCGTTCGCCTCCACTAGCTTATCACCGACACACAGACCCGCCAGCTCTACACACACACAAAACAAATATTGCAATTAGGGCTGTGTATCGAGTTCAAAAATGTCTTGTCGTTCAGAACCCTGAGGGGTTAATCTCGTCAGTCGTGAGCCAATCAGCATCCAGCATGTGTGATGTGCTTAAATCCAGTGCTGGTGATTGGCTGTGGCGAGGCATCAAGGACAAACACTAGTTTAAAGCAGCTCTACATCAGACGATAGTGTCATTATTCATCTCAATTCAGTCTGTACGGTTTTTACCTGATCTTGGATCAGTTTTACAATGTCGCCCCTTTTAAATACAAACACAGTGCCTGATTAGCCAAACCCTTCACACAACATGCAGACGAGCTGGTGGCGTCTGACCCGCAGCGCTGTTCTTCTGCACTTTACTGATGAACACACTGAGTCCGTGTTCAGATCCTCCTCGCACACTGAAGCCCAGGTGACCATCCTCATCCCTCCTGACGAGGGTCAACCGCAGCATCTCGCCTGCACACACACACACACACAGCACTGAATAACGCTTTTCAAAAGAAATCAAGATCAACTACATATAGTGGAGGAAACAGAGAGAGCTGGTGCGGGATACATGTGAAACTGGAAAAAACAGAATATCATGTAAAAATGATCATTTTGATGATTATGGAATTCAGCTAATGAAAACCCCAAAATCAAAATCTCACATGAAATCAATTTTTTAAAAAAAGGATTTTAAATACAGAAATTTCGGCCCTCTGAAAAGTATAATCATGCAAATGTATATAGTTATATATACTAAATATGTGTAACATGGCTTCCCTGTCAGGTGCTTCGACAGAGGCGTGTGCTGTTTAATGTGTGATGTGGTCTCTTTGGTGCTAAACGTTCATTTTTTCGCTTATATCCTTAATAAATGTTACAAATTCAAGCGAGTATTTCCATTTTGAATCAATGCAAAGTTAAACTTCAGACTTTGAGCGCCTCAAACAGAGGAAGACCATTAATATTCATCTTGCTGAAACATCTGGTGATGGACGTTAAATTTAGGGTTAAAAAATCAACGTTACGTATTTGTCATTCGAGTGGTGACTGTAGGGCTAACTGTGTGTAATTGAATATAAAGTAAGATGTTTCTTATATTTACAGGATATAGAAATGTTACTGTGTCCCGAGTGAATGTGTGTGTTCCTGCAGAACATCCCTAGTTTGTGTTTTTCTTTTTCTTTATTATTATCTTCATTTTTAATGTAATGATTTAAACTGTACTTTTGCTCTTTTGCACATAGGATAGATGTTGATATATTCACTATGTTTTCATAGCATTGAGTTGGCACATTTGTTTGAAGGACAGCTCTGGCCAGGATGTGGAAGAGTGCATTTTGTCAATAAAAAAGGACTTTTTTATCCAATTAATTGATTAATCAAATAAATAATTGTCCAACTGATCAAATTTTCAGCCGTCTCACCCTCCATCCTGACGTTCGACTGGTCCCAGGATTCCTGCGATCTCTCGGCTCCCTGCGTTACAGAACACACACATCCATCAGTATTAATAAAACATCCATCAGTATTAAAATCATGTCAAAACTCACCATCATCAGGCTGTTGAGGAAGGTTTATTAGTTCATCTCTCAATCATCATTGTATTGCAATGCATTATATGTTTGAAAACTAGAGTTTTGATCATAAAATATCATCTTATCATATAATTTTTGCTCAGTTTTGAGTGTCTGGATAAAATTGAGCTGTTTTCCCAACATGTTCTCTCTATATCAGACTATATGAGCAGTAAAAGCTTGTGTATGAATTATGAAATATGATCCTCAACAACAAAAACACATCTGCAAACTTTTCTTTTAACAGGGATGACATAAAATGACACAAAAGTCTGTTTTATATGCTTCAAAAACTGTGTGAAAATCAGTTGAACTTTGGTAACGTTACACAGTAATGGTATCCAAAAACCACTTTGATAACATTTATAGCGTAGCACTGTAATACTACGTGGTATTTATGTTAGTTTTTTGTTAGTCAATAACAAGATAAATTCAGCAATTCACTGTTACTTTTATGAGGAGTTTAATTATTAAAGTTGATAATTCGGGCACTTTTTGGTTTATCCATGAACGCGCCTCTCTGAACGTGATGTTGACGCGCAGCTCGTGTCATATAATCCCGCCGTCACGCACGCGCGTTCACGAGACTCAGGTGTCATTCCTCACCTCAGACAGCAAATTAACGCAAACAAACTACTTTTATGTCAGTACTTGTCGATATCCAGAGAGTTTTTAATGTGTTCAAACACTTACAGACTATCAGAAGCAGCTCCGATCATTTCAATGCTGAATAACGGCTGTCCGTCAAACGCTCCGTGTTGCTTTAATCAATATGTGAAGGACGCCACAGGTGAATGATATACCTTTATAAAACAACAACACTTCTCTAATTGATATCTACATCGATAATTCTCTAATTTGCTAACACTTTACCCGAAAGATGAAATGTTTTACCTGTTTAAGTACTTATTTCCATCCTGAGGCGAGCATCGTAATTTCTGGCGCCTGCGGCTAAACCGCACTCTGCCGTGACCCGCTCTGTGATTGGCCGCCCCGAAACGGTTTCAAGGTTTCTATTGGATCCCACAACTGTCAATCTTCTCTGGGAGGCGTGACATGTCGTGTAGTTCTTTTTCAACTCTTTTTTTTGTCGTGTGTAGATTTGTTTTGTGTGCATTGTGCACTCTTTTTATCCATTTCATTTGACAGATTACTTTCAAAATACGTATACTTTTACTAAATTTGTCACAGTGTTTTATTTGGTTTATTTCATAAGCATATAGATAGACTATGACCTACACCATAACAAATTGTTTCATAGAAAGAAAATAAAAAAGAAAATCATATTTGTGTGTGTGTTGGTCTGATGTGTAAATCATCAAGTCTGTCCCCTCATTAGAGTTTAGGATCAGTCTGTCACAAACACACACAGACACACAGAGTGACAGAATACATGCTTTCAGGAGTAATCTGTTGTTATTTCTGAACGTTCACAGACGTGTCATCAGGGATTGTTTGATACGTGTCTAATTCTCTGTTTTCTGGATCCTCCTGACAGCCTTCAGGACCGCAGAGAGATCGGCTTTATCTCCAAACTCTTTCTCATGGTGCTCCAGCAGAATTCCCTGAAAACACACACATAGGACACGATACAGCTATAATATGGTGAACGTGGTGAAAATCCAGCTTTTAATGTTGTTTATGTGTGTATTTGGTGTTTTTAACATGCTTTAACACACACCATGTGTAAGTTGATAAGTGGACAGCATTGCTGAGTATTTCCTCCTTAAAACAAAAGACATTCTCAAAAACACACTTTGAAATCGCTGGTGTTTCTGACGTCACAAACCACCTTGGAACCAATCAGATCAACGTGTGATCGTCAACCAGTGGAGCGAGTGAGTGGAGGCGGGGCTCATTTGCATATTCATAGAACTGCGCATACTAAATGAGGCGAGGGTGTCGAGTTAAGATATTTCAAGGCTTGAAGATTTTTTTCCAAGAAAAAAACATTTACATATTTAATTTTGGTGGTTAAAGATGAGTTTAAGGGATACAATGATTGACTACCTAACAAAAGCTAAAGAGCCAGAGAAAAGTGTTATATGTTATATATGTTGTGTTCATTAATCACCTGATTCTCTGGTCCAATCACATAAAGGCCTCCTAAAACAAAGCCCTCCCCCTTCCTGTTGCCGTGGTAACCTTTCCTCCACACCTGCAGCAAGTTCATCCAAACTCCAACCCGAGCGATTCCCAAACGCCTCATCGTCCTCCGCCTCGGACCGTAGAAGACCATCTGAAACATCAGAGCCATTATAACACAAGTATTGTTCATGATTAGTCAACAAATAAAAAGTATACCCAAAATATGATATAAAATATATAGAATTATTTACAACATACAGTGGGAGTTGATGGGCAAATATTTCCAACACTTTCCAAAAAATCTGATTTTTTTTTCAACTATGTTTGCTTAATTTATTCCGACAACAAACTCCCAAAGGTCTCAAGAGTTAAAGAATTGTGATCACCTTCTGATCGAGGAATATCTCTCCAGTGAAGTACGGTCTGAAGTCCTGAATCTCTGAGCCGATGTTCTCCTTCACCACAGCGAACAGACACACTCCACTCACATCTAACTGAGCCTTCAGAGAGGAGAGTTCAGACGCCTCCTGCACACACACACACACACACACATACACACACACACACACACACACACACACACACACTGTACTGTAAGTCCTGTGTGATTTTTCATATGATAATATGAGTCACACACACACACCTCTCTGCACAGAGATCATCCAGGTCGTCTGACAGCCAGAATAACGGCTCCGGTTCGCTTCCACAGAGAGCCAGCCTTAAAGCTCCGCTCCTTATCTGAAACACACACACACACACACACAGTGACTCAGTGGACGCCGGGCTCATTTGGTAAATTACAGATTCAAGAACAACTAAAAACACACAAAATGACATTGTTCCTCAGTTTAATTTTCCAGCACAAATATCGAAACATTTTTAAATGAAGATGCAGCGCGAGTCAAACAATGTGTCAAAATAAACCAGTTTTCTGAAAAAATAAAAATAATCATGTTTTCACTTTGAATTGGTTTAATTTTCAGTGGAAAACATTTTTCTTGTTTTAAACATAATATCTGTTGATTTTGACACATTTTTTACAGAAAAACAAGACTTAATATCTTCAGTAAATATATCTTGATTTAAGAACGTATGTGGGTCATAAAACGAGACCGAAACACTGAAAAAGAACGTTTTTGCAGTGTGTTTAGCACAAAGTCAAGTCGCTGTACAGATTAGGGTGAATCTCAAATGCTGGTCATATTTTACCCTAAATCCAAATGGAAAAAACTAAGAAAAGATAATGTGCTTGAAGATAACGCAGCTGTGGACGAGCGTGTGTGTGTGTGTGTGTGTGTGTGTGTTCACCTCCTCTGGTGGATGTGAGATCGGCTCTGGCCAGCGAGTCCACATCGGTCCGGTCCGCTCGGGTCAGAAATAGATCCGTGTTGGCCAACAGAACACAAGCTGCAACAACACACACACACACCACACACACACCCTCAGGATCCTGCAGGAACACTGGAGAAACACAGGGAAAGAAACATTTTTTTTTTTGTAAAAACTGTATTATAACTGAAACTAGGAGAGAGAGAGAGAGAGAGAGAGAGAGAGATTTAAATTAGGGCTGTGCAAAAGTTAATTGCGATTAATCGCATACAAAATAAAAGTTTGTGTTCACATAATATATTTGTGTGTGCTGTATATAATTATTTTGTACATACCTATGCATGCATGTATATATTTAAAAAATTATTTGTGCTTAAATTCTGTATGTATATATATATATATATATATATATATATATATATATATATATATATATATATATATATATATATATATATATATATACATATTCTATATTGTATAAATATAAATATTTTATATATGAATAACACATTTTCTTAAATATATACATGCATGTGTGTGTGTATTTATATACACAAAATAATTATATACAGCACACACAAATATATTATGTAAACACAGACTTTTATTTTGGATGTGATTAATCGCAATTAATTTTTGCACAGCCCTAATTTAAATACTAAGTGATTCACTAACATGATTAATTTACACAACATATTGCCAAAGCAAAAAAAGCATCAATACAAAAACCAAATCTAACAAAACCGACCAAAAAAAATTAAACTTATTTAATCTTGGTTATTTAAACATTAACGGAACATTCCATTCCGTCATTCTTCAAACATTATGTGTTACATTTCTTCTCTGAACGTTCTAAGAAGACCAGCTGTTACATTTAAAAACGTTACAGGAATGTCCAACTAAAACTTTTACAAAAAAAACTCCATGAATGAACGATATATAAATTATATTTTGAGAACATTATGAAAGACAAGATAACTTTAAACAAACGTCCAAATATCCGTGATCGGCCTCACATTAATGTGATTATAATGGTTGACTCATAATTCCCAGTATTTACCAAATCGAATCAATAACCAAGA
>CM075877.1:187500-210000 GCA_038021265.1 Cyprinella venusta | reverse complement strand
CACCTAGAATGACTTGAGAGAGAGTAAATCTTTCTAATATTTAATGCGAATTTTCATTTTTGGGTGAACTGTCCGTTTAACGTCAGAATCTCTCTCTCTCTCTCTCTCTCTCTCTCTCTCTCTCACACACACACACACACACACACACACACCTGTGCGGCGGCTCTGATCCGGCTCTCCTCCTCCTCCAGCTCTCTCTGATGGAGATTCTCCTCATGGATCCTCCGCTTCTCCTCCTCCAGCTCTCTCTGATGAGCGGCTCTCTGAGAACACACAGGACGGGTTATTATCATCCGGGATATTTACATTCAAAAACTCCCAACGAATAACACCATCCATAAACCCCTACATTAAGAAAACATACATTAGCACATTAGTAGTCAGTTGATTGTTATGTGAGAAGACTATCATCTACAACACAGATAAGGGCAGTGTGTGTGTATGTGTGTGACCTGCAGCTCGAGCTCCTGGTTGTGTTTGTATTTGCGGATCCAGAGCGCCAGGAACTCGATGGGATCCAGCGGTCGGAGCTCGATTAGTTCGGCGAGAGCCTCGGAGAGACACCGGCCCAGAGTCCTGCTCACATACTGAGAGTCCATCTCATACACACGGCTAACACCTGCGCTTGTTTATCCAAACCGTCGTGAAGTGACGTTTTAGCGATAATATAATGTTAAATTATATATAATATAATATTTAAGCGACGACGTGTTTGTATTTTCAACTGTGTTGCGTTTACAATCTCCATGGTAACGCTACGGCACAGAAGTGAAATAATAGAAACGTCTCAATGTAGACCGCTCAAGACACGTCGGCGCGCCCGCCATCTTGGAACGGTCAGCGTGTCGTCACTCACAGTAAGAATAACAATGAGCAGACTCTGGTTGTGAAGTTAAACCGCCTAAATTTGAAGTCAATCATTTTATCCCTCAAAACTCAACTTTGAGCACCAAAATTACATATTTAGAGTTTTCCCGAAAAATCATCAGTTTAGCAGTTCTATAAATATGCAGATGAGCCCCGTTTCGATATGCTTATGAAATAAACCAAATAAAACACTGTGACAAATTTAGTAAAAGTATAAGTATTTTGAAAGTAATCTCTCAAATGATATGGATATAAAAGCGTGCACATAAAACAAATCTACACCATAGACAGACAGTAAAAGAAAGATCTACACACGACAAAAAAAAAAGAGTTGAAAATGAACTACACGACATGTCACGCCTCCCAGAGAAGATTGACAGTTGTGGAATCCAATAGAAACCTTTCAACCGTTTCAGGGCGGCCAATCACAGAGCGGGTCACGGCAGAGTGCGGTTTAGCCGCAGGCGTCAGAAATTACGATGCTCGCCTCAGGATGGAAATAAGTACTTAAACAGGTAAAACATTTCATCTTTCGGGTAAAGTGTTAGCAAATTAGAGAATTATCGATGTAGATATCAATTAGAGAATTATTGTTGTTTTATAAAGGTATATCATTCACCTGTGGCGTCTTTCACATATTGATTAAAGCAACACGGAGCGTTTCATAGTGACGGACAGCCGTTATTCAGCATTGAAATGATCGGAGCTGCTTCTGATAGTCTGTAAGTGTTTGAACACATTAAAAACTCTCTGGATATCGACAAGTACTGGCATAAAAGTAGTTTATTTGCGTTAATTTGCTGTCTGAGGTGAGGAATGACACCTGAGTCTCGTGAACGCGCGTGCGTGACGGCGGGATTATATGACACGAGCTGCGCGTCAACATCACGTTCAGAGAGGCGCGTTCATGAATAAACCTAAAAGTGCCCGAATTATCAAGATTAATAATTAAACTCCTCATAAAAGTAACAGTGAATTGCTGAATTTACCCTGTTATTGACTAACAAAAAACTCACATAAATACCACGTAGTATTACAGTGCTACGCTATAAATGTTATCAAAGTGGTTTTTGGATACCATTACTGTGTAACGTTACCAAAGTTCAACTGATTTTCACACAGTTTTTGAAGCATATAAAACAGACTTTTGTGTCATTTTATGTCATCCCTGTTGAAAGAAAAGTTTGCAGATGTGTTTTTGTTGTTGAGGATCATATTTAATAATTCATACACAAGCTTTTACTGCTCATATAGTCTGATATAGAGAGAACATGTAGGGAAAACAGCTCAATTTTATCCAGACACTCAAAACTGAGCAAAAATTATATGATAAGATATTTTATGATCAAAACTCTAGTTTTCAAACATATAATGCATTGCAATACAATGATGACTGAGAGATGAACTAATAAACCTTCCTCAACAGCCTGATGATGGTGAGTTCTGACATGATTTTAATACTGATGGATGTGTTTTATTAATACTGATGGATGTGTGTGTTCTGTAACGCAGGGAGCCGAGAGATCGCAGGAATCCTGGGACCAGTCGAACGTCAGGATGGAGGGTGAGACGGCTGAAAAAATGATCAGTTGGACAATTATTTATTGATTAATCAATTAATTGGATAAAAAGTCCTTTTTTATTGACAAAATGCACTCTTCCACATCCTGGCCAGAGCTGTCCTTCAAACAAATGTGCCAACTCAATGCTATGAAAACATAGTGAATATATCAACATCTATCCTATGTGCAAAAGAGCAAAAGTACAGTTTAAATCATTACATTAAAAATGAAGATAATAATAAAGAAAAAGAAAAACACAAGCTAGGGATGTTCTGCAGGAACACACACATTCACTCGGGACAGTTTCATTTCTATATCCTGTAAATATAAGAAACATCTTACTTTATATTCAATAACACACACAGTTAGCCTTACAGTCACCACTCGAATTACAGATACGTAACGTTGATTTTTAACCCTAAATTTAACGTCCATCACCACCTCCGATTGGTCGTCCAGCGTGTGGGCCGCGTGCCTGGCGTTCGCTACACCAACGAGAAAACCACGTGGTGAGTGTCGGGATACACTGCGATATATTACATAATACATTTCCATAAATAGGAAACTAGCGCTTATGTTTTTCAATATACTGCAATAAATGTATTGACCATATATAATTATATATATATATATATAAAATATCTAATATATATATATATATATATAGAATATATAATAAATAAAAATATATAATATATATATATATATATATATATTATGATGACACACATCCCATAACAATTAGGGCTGTCAAAACGATTAATCCCATCCAAAATAAAAGTTTGTGTTTACATAATATGTGTGTGTGTGTGTGACTAACCAATGACGAGTACACACCCTGTGGATTGTGAATGATTTCTGCGCTCACGACCGTGTAAACCGTACTCATAAAGAATAAAGAGGCAGCAGACGAGAGAGAGCAGACGTGTTTCTACTTTAATGTTAAAGCCGTTCTGGATCACCTGACATCAGTACAGGTCAAAGGTCAACACAGGGGTCAGCATCCAGACAAACAAATAAATACAATCAAAAGAAACAAACGCACACGTGTCGCTCCAGAGGAAACAGAAACACTGGTGAGAGAGAGAGAGAGGTGTGCGTGTCGTTAGTGTGAGTCAACTCATGAACGCCACTTCCTGTCAGTTTTAGCGTTTCTACGGAAACCTCTAAATGATAAACATCTGGAGCACTCGTTTAATAAGCTCTTTGTATTTCATCATTCCGTGTTTAAAGAGCCACATGCAGCATGACGGACACAAACGTACAGAAGAAAACAAACTCATGTGACTAAACACAAAGATAGCCCTCAATGTTTGGGGAGGGGGTTGCATTGCATTCTGGGAAAGAGTGGCGTGTGTTGTAGTCTTGTCAAAAGCACCGAGTTTGGTGCCAAGTCGATGCTGAAGTTTTAAAAACGTGCCTCTTTGAGCACTGTGGCGGAATCGTGAACGCCTCTGATTGGCTGTTGTGTTCACACGCTGCTCTGTGATTGGCTGCAGTGATCAGGAAGTGTTTGAATCAGACCAATCAGAGGCGTTTACGATTCCACCACAACTCTCAAAGCGCCACATTTTTAAATGTCAGCACAACTAGGTAGTGAAGTCAGTACGTGTGACAGCCCCAGTGTGCGGAGATGCGTGTCAGTCGTCGTCGTCCTCGCCGTCGGAGGGGCACGCCAGCGTCTGCCGGTACCCGTCCAGCCACTTCTCCAGCATGTGTGTGACGAGCGGGTGACGTCTGCGCCTGATGCTCTTCTGCAGCGCCGCTAGCGTCCCGCCCTCCGTCACACAGCAGTCCAGCCAATCCCTGAGCAGACGCTCCTGCTGCTCCTCACTGCCCATCTGCACACACACACACACACACACAGTGAAGTCCATATGGCTATACTAACAGCTAGTGCTGTGTGTGTGTTTCCATTTAACCCTCTGATGATCTTCAAAAAAAGTCACAATTCTGGTCTTCGGGGTCAATAACATTTAATTTTGTAACAGAATGATTTTTTTTTTAACAAATATAATTTTACTCTGTTTATTAATGTTTTACTCAACGTTTGTGTAGTTTTTGGAGGATTTATGATTTTTTATTTATTTCTATAAAGAAATAAATAAATATTTATTTAAATAAGATTTTTTACAAAAAAAAAATAAACAGCATTTTATGTGAAATAAACTTTATAAAAGACCCAGATTTCAAACTTTCATTCCTGGGGATACTATGGATAATTTGACAAGGTTGAAGAATGTAAGATTTTTGCCCAATTTTTGGAAAATACAGGTTAAAATGTGTAATAAGTCACTGTAACCACTAGATGGCTATAGAGCTCCACTAGGCCTATATACTATTGTAATTACTGAAAGATATAGTTTTTAAAGTTGGATTCAGTTTTTGTGTTTGTTGTCAAAATCAAAAATTAGATTATTTTTAATTATTAAAAAATACCACTATATTATATGAAAAAGTTAATAATTTTGGTTTGACTTGTATATTTTTCTTTGATTAGGTGAGATAGCATTTTAAGCTGTCATATGGTGATGTTACAATGTAACCCACCTATGGGGCATGTTGTCACATTTAACATTTCTTTCAGGGTAAATCAAGAAAAAAGTATACACTGTATTAATAAAACAAAACCACATAATTGTACTAGACATGTGGGAAATTAATGTGGGAAGAAATAAATACTCTAAATACATTTGCACAAACTGAGAAAGTCAAAAACGTGACGTTGTGCCCCGCTCTCCCCTGTGAGATTCAACACATCCTTTCTGTTCTGTGACTGTGTGGAATTTCTTTGAATTGCCATGAATTTAATTCCCCTTCCTGTCATTCAAATTCAACTTCTGGAGGGGCGGAGTCAATTCAATTCAAATTCATGAATTGAATGGATGCCAATTCTGAAATTCTGAATTTTGCACAAGCCTGATGTGTGTGTGTGTGTGTGTTTACCTCTTGTGCCGACAGGAAGTGTATCTGTAGTAGTTTCCTCTCGCTGTCCACCAGCGGCAGGAAGGTCACGCTCACGTCCTCATCGGTGTTCAGATTGGCGCCCGCACCACGATTATCACAACCGTCCGTTTCCATGCCGACCAGAGCAGAAAAGTGACCTCTCGTGTAACCGAGAGCAATCGGACTCTTCCAGCAGAAGCTCTGTTCCCATAGCAACGGCAGGTAAACACCTGGACACACACACACACGGGTCACAGCTCTGTGTGCTCCACGAGACACTGCAGATCTCTTCCGGACGGCTCACCTTGGAATCGAGTGAACCCTAGCGTTTCCCCCCGGAAGCTCTTGTAGTATTTGACCCCGTAGACGATGATGGGCCGCCGCAGGATATGAGCCAGAACGAAGATGTGTGTTTGCTCTAGACTCGCCCCGGGCTGCAACACACAGAGGAACATCACGGACACGACGTCAATCAACACACACACACACACACGTCACACACTGATGCACTGCTACAGGGTTCCTACAGGTTTCTTCAAGTTAGATTCAAGTCTTTTTAATTTCCCGTCCCTACCAGCAAAGAAAAACAAAATCCTTGGACTTGTGTTGATTTATTGTTCAAATGTGGAATGGGTAAAAGATGATGAGTCAAGCAGGTCAAATAAAAACATTTCAGTAGGCCACACGAAAGTTTGCCGAACAATGTTAAGTTGTGTTTTAACATTAGCTAAACACACACAGGACATCAGTTCAGACTGGATCACTTCCCAGATCCACACTATCTAACATTTTACTCTAGTTTTTTTTTTCGTTGATGAAAATGTCAATAGATTTGTCATAGTTTTTGTCATTCAAAACTAGCGTCTCGTTTTCGTCGGTGAAAAAAATGTTGTTGAAGAAAAGTTTTCATCATTATTTTCATCAATGAAATTAACTCTGACATACAGCACAATTTAAGACAAATCAAAATTCAAGACTTTTTAAGGTATTATTTTCAAATTCATAAATTCAGTGCTTTTAAGGCTTTTTAAGACCCTGTAGGAACCCTGTACTATAATAACAGGCCGTGCAGTGTGTGTGTGTGTGTGTGTGTGTGTGTGTACCTGACTGGCGAGGTTGATGATGAAGGTCCAGTCCTCCTGCCACTGTTCCTCTCTCAGAGAGAAGTGAAGCCCAAAACTCTGTGAATACCACGACTCCCACTCCTTCCAGCGAGTGTAGAACCTGCACACACACACACACACACACACTCACACACATTAAATCAGTTATCTAAACAGATCAGATACAGCAAGAGTCTGTCCATGAACACACACACACACCAGTGTGAGCAGTCGTGTAAGCTGTCGTGTAGAGTCTTCCTCAGCACAGAGTCTTTATCACAGATGCCCCATGTGGCCTGGAGGACCGAGTCCAGCAGGCAGTCTCCGGCGGTGCGGTTCCACAGGGCGTAGAGACGCGAGTCCAGACGCGAGCCCGACTCCAGAGACCAGTTGATGACGGCAGACTCCTCCTCCAGCTCTGCACACACACACACACTCTGTGAGGAACACACACACACACACTCTGCTGTAATAACAGGCCTCCAGCGTCTCACCCTTCTGCACGTCTCGGTCCAGAACTTCATCAAACAGCTTCTGCTGAACGGCAGGAGGGAGATCCTCGATATCTGTCAAACACACACACCAACGTCAGTGAGTGAGTGACTGAGAGAGAGAGTGTGTGTGTGTGTGTGTGTGTGTGTGTCCCACCTGCCGGCAGTGTGAACGTGACGAGGTCAGTCAGGAAGTAGCAGTTGAAGTCCCCCTTGCGCTGGTGCAGTGATGCGCTGATCTCTCTGCGGATCTGCTCCGTCAGTTCAGGACAGACCATCGCTGGGATACATTTCACTGCGCGCTGGGACACCTGCGACACACACACACACACACACACACACACACACACACAGGTTTGTTTTGCTATACTTGTGATGACATTCCATGGGCGTATTGATTTTTAAATACACACACACTTCCATAGCAGGACAATCTCATTCCAACAACCCAGCGATCAGCTGATCACACACACACACACACACACACACACTAGGGCTGGGTAATAAACATCGATTTCTCGATATTAATTGAATCTCATTTTTACGAACCGATATCGATTCTTAAATCTCAAGAATCGATTAGTCATCCTGTTTCATTTGAATGAATGGATCATTGTATCGCGGCTGCGCGCATCCAAAAAAAACTCGCAGTAATCTTTGTCCTTTGTTACTATTGATATGAAACAAAGTCTCAGTTTTCAAATTCCGTCCATTTTCTTTACAAATTCAGAATCATAAATGGCGTTTTGTCGCTGTGGCGTGAGATCGCTCTGGAGAAGCAGCAGCGCTGATCTCTCTTCCGGCTTAATAATCCCAGTCACAGCGCCAAATAAACATGAATGAGCATCTGAAAGTGTGTTAAAGATAGAGGACAACTGATCCAAATCCAGATCATGACACATTGATTCACTCAATCAGCGTTTCAACCGTGGAAAGACGTCAGTTAAACAGCTTGTAATCAATGTATCGTCATATTTACCTCAGAAAACACACATAAACTCGTTAGTCAGATAGAAAAAATAACTCTAGAGAGGAGCATTTGGATAAATATATACACCATATTACATATGCATTATAATCTGAATGATCTTCAATATTTAATGCAGATTTGAATAAATCTGGCAAGTTTTTATGACAGCCACCATTTAAATGTTTATATTCTCATTATAAAAATAAATAAAAGTGTAATTTAAGTGTTTGTAGAGCTAAAACAGTTGATTATGACCTTCATATTAGGCTAATGAAGCCTATAGGCTACAACTAGACTCCCATAGTTCACAGCATTAGTTCAGAGATTTGATTCCCTTCAGAAAAATGGACATTTATTGGAACTGATATCCAAAATAATCAATATTGAATTGAATCGAATTGTGAAATTTGTCTCAACACCCAGCCCTAACACACACACACACACACACACACACACACACACACCTCTGTCAGCAGCACGGCCAGCATGTCCTGCCTCTGGAAGCGTATGGCGAGGTGTACGAGTGTGAATCCGCTGTCGAAGGCTGAGGGCCGGTTCAGCAGACGCACCTCGTCACCGGTCAGCTGACGCGCGATGTCACCGCCTGACGACTTATAGGCCTCGACCGCCGCCAGATCTCCTTCCACCACACCTGCACACACACACACACACATGATGGAGAACTGCTGTGTTTCGCCCTCACCAGCGCAGTACAGAGGATACACAGGAACACTAACAGGAGAAACACCACGATTATCAGTTTAAACTAAAGCTTGGACTCGATATACTGCTCCTTACATCACACACTGATCCAGGGACTGTGAATATATGTGTGTTTGTGTGTTTGTCCACACGTTGGGGATCCGCTGTAGGGAACGATGATCAGATGATGAGTTATGAGGATTACATGTTTTAAAGGGCAGCGTCTGAAGATGTCAGTCACATGACCAGCACATGTCCGACCGCCCCAGAACACGAGCCGCTCACTGACACCGACACACACTCGCACGCTTCGGATGCTTCAGAATCAGAGTAAAGGTCACTGTGTGTGTGTGTGTTTACATGTTGTGCAATGATATTAATAACAGTGTTCCAATCATTTCAGTGACAACAAAGTGTTTGTTAATATATAAATGTGTGTTCTATAACCGTTATTTAAAATTGTTTATTTGTTTTGACACTCAATGGTAGCTAACCCTAATCACATCATAATACACACTATGAAGATTATGTGTGTCTTGACTGCAATGCAAGTTGATTTGGATAAAAGCATCATAATATAGCAGACGGATGCCGAACTCGTCCAGCGACACGACCGATCGGAAGATGAACACTGGACACGAGTCACGAGCATCAGTGCAAACAACACATGACATCATCATGATGACATCACTGAGTGGAATTACACCCAAACAATGCAAAGATGATGGAATGAAACACTTGATTCAGTCTGTGGAGGATGATCTCATGTTTACCACAGTAATCGTGACAAAAGTCAATCCCTCCCCATTCATTTCGCCCATCATTAACCTAGCAAAAGTTGATTTGCGGTGCCCTTACATATGGAAGCTTGCTTCTGCCACTGAATAAAAACATAAAATAAATAATTGTGACTTTTTATCTCACAATTCTGACTTTTTTTCTCAGAATTGTGTGATATAAAGTCAGAATTGCGAGATATAAAGTCAGAATTGTGAGATATAAAGTCAGAATTCTGAGAAAAAAAGACAGAAGTGCGACTTTTTATCTCACAATGCTGACTTTACATCTCGCAATTCTGACTTTATATCTCGCAATTCTGACGTTCTAACACATAATTGCGAGTTTATATGTCGAAATTCTGACATCTTTTCTCAGAATTGAGATATAAACTCACAATTGCGACTTATCAGGCCAATTCTAAGGGGAAAAAATACTAGTTTAAATCTCACAATTCTGACAGAACAAACGTGATTGACATGAGGCCGGGCCGTGTTTATTTCGGGCCCTCAGACAGGAAGTGGCACTCACTCACCAGCGCAGGCGTTGAGGAACAGCCAGTCGGTCTTCCTCATGCGGTTCTTGATCTGCTTGAGCTTCTTGAAGTCCACCTCTCTGTCGTCTCTCCCGCTCTGAGCGCCGGCCGCCAGCTCGATCTGCACTTCCGCCTCACGCGGGGACGAGCTGGGCGAGTGTCGGGGCGCTCCGCTACACCCCCCCCGCGCGCGCCGGCGCTCCGTCTCGTTGATCTCGTCCGGCTCGGCGGGCTGGTAGGCGTCGTTGGGTCGGGCCTGGTCACACGCCACGCAGCGAGCCGATTTGGGCCAGTTCTCGTACGAGCAGCTCGAGCAGGTCCAGCACTGCACACGCGTGTTGAGCCGGTTCCGGTCGTTGTACTCCTCACACGGGTCCGACGCGGGCCGGCCGGTACCGGACGGTGGTTCTGTGACCCGGAGGCTTCGGCACTGAGTACAGCGCACCGACCTGGGCCAGTTCAGGAACGTGCACACCTGACACGACCACTTCCCGCTGGGCTCCACGGACTGGGCCGGCCGGACCCGGGGCCGCGCGCTGGAGTCGGGACAGATGAGAACCGGGCTCGGGTCCGCTGTGATGATGGTTGCGCTGGGCTTCTGCGCCCGACACATGGTGCATTTAATAGCAGACGGCCAGTTTTCATACGTGCAGTACTCACACGACCACTTCACACACAGCTCCGTCATGATGGATCAGCACACACACACACACACACACACACACACACACTCACTCACTCACTCACTCACTCACTCACACACACTTACATCAGTCACACATGGAGGCGGAGACAGAAATCTGCAAACACAATAAAACAAGACATGTCAAAAAATACAGAACATGACAGCACTGACGTCATTAACAACAGTATTAATGTTATAACATTAATACTGTCATTAATATTGTCAATAATAACATCAGTATGGTACTGATCTTATTATTGACAATATTAATGACAATATTAATGACAGTATTAATGTTGTATCACAGCACTGACGGTACTGATGTTATTATTGACAATATTAATGACAGTACTGATGTTATTGTTGACAGTATTAAATTATGTTATCTCAGCACTGACAGTTCTGGTGTTATTAATGACAATATTAATGTTATATCACAGCACTGACAGTGTTAATATCTACTGTCACCCTTATGTCACAGTTCAGTTGTTATTACTGACTGTGTTAATCTTATAATTATTGACACTCGTCCCGCACACAACACTCAGAGACACTCTCGTTTGTATTCCAGTCGCATTAATACTCCGACAGACACATATAAAGGCTAAAACATGGAAATACCACAGGAGGTAAATACTCACATCGCTCCGCGCGCGACTCCTCATTAATGAGACTTAAATCACCTCAGTCAGTCTTTACTGTTGTTATTCGAACTCCATTGCGTTGTTTGTTCTCCGAGCTTTATAAAAATCGTTGAATGTTTTTTTTTAAATCGATGAATACTGATTCTAAGCTCTGAATGTTGATTTAGATGCGGATTTAATGGCGGCGCTGACAAAATAAAAAACGACCAGAGTCTTGCGCACCGTCACGAGCACGTGACCAAACCCACCGCTGCTGATTGGACGATTCCACACCATGTGAAAACCAACCCTAGAATGAGAAATTCGTTTTTAATTATTTTATTTGTGTTTTCATTTCTTTTTTAGGCAATATTTAATTAACGTCAAGCTATAAAATACATTAAATTGTGAAAATAAATTACTTTGAAATGAATATGTTCATTACCCTAATTATTAAAAAAAAAAAACTTAATACAACACCAAGGCACCCAATAAATAATACGAACAACAAACAAGGATGTTGATCATTTAAACTAACACTGTCCCGTATACAGGACGCTTAAGTTTGATTCGCAATATTACTGTTAAATCCTAATCTAATTATTAAATTAATATGAAAACTAACTCTTTTTGCTACAAATATGTAGGAAGAGTAACAAAGGAATTTTTGACAAGACATCTCAAAAATATCTGCGTCATAACAGGACGTTCTGACATTTATCACAAAAAGTTGACACAAGCTTCGGGAGACTTTAATAGAAACAAGGCTGGGCCACATCGGCCGATCAACAGAAAAACTCTTCTTAATTAGCTTGAAGGTCTTTAATACAGTTCTTTAAAGTCATTAGGAACACAACTACATGCAGATGTGCAGCAAGGAAGATCAGGTGAAGCGCTGACTTCTCTGGACCTCTATCAGCTAACAGCTCAGGACTGGGGGATCTCTGACAATACTGGACTGGATAAAACACAAAGGTTCAATAGCAAAAATAAACGTGACGGTCTACAATAATCCGACAAACTAGGCTGAAACACATGACTAGAAATAGAGAGTAGCTAATGAAGGAAGATGGAGAACAGGTGTGGAAATTAGATGAGAACCAGCTGGGAAAGATAAAATGAGGAGAGCGAGCAAGAGGGAACAGAGACAGAGAGTCACCACAAGAGGGAGACAGAGACCGACAAAACAAGGGAAGAGATCCAGGATCATGACATTCAATAATTACATAACTTATATAACAATAACTTTGGTTTTCATGCTAAAAGTTCATAATAAAACATATTATCTAGTATTTTTTTTTCAATAAAAAGATATAATATAATATTATCCTCTAAAAATTATTATCTTATTTTAGTAGTTATCATAAATTAGGTCTCAT
This sequence comes from Cyprinella venusta, assembly GCA_038021265.1. Lineage (NCBI taxonomy): Eukaryota > Metazoa > Chordata > Actinopteri > Cypriniformes > Leuciscidae > Cyprinella > Cyprinella venusta. Next base: position 197,360 of record CM075877.1, on the reverse strand, counting down.
TTGAAAGCTTACATACTCAGAATTCATCCTGTGAAAACCGTTTAGAAATTAAACGGTACTCTAAATTATTTTGGGCATCATTATGGTCTAAGTATCACGGTTCAAAGTTTTGTGACAGAATTGATATTTAGACAGAAATGTATTACTTTGTTCAGGCAGAATGTATACAACTAAATTCAATGGAATGTTAAATCACCCGGTGGCTATTATTACGCCTCAACAAAATCTCAAGGGAACTTCAATTTTTGTGATATCAACTTTGGAACACAACTTGGTTAGATATATGGCTTTGATTTTATAGTAATTTTAGAGTAAAAAATATTTTGTAAAATGTGTATTTTATAAAAACAATAAAAAATATATAGTACAGTATATTTGATTTGCTGTAAATTTAAACTCTCATAACTTACTGTGTTTTCACTTCAGCAATAATCTGCTGACTCTTTCCTTTAAAGCAAGACCAAACGTATATATTCCAAAGCATTCTTGAATTAATAGTGCATTTCAACCCCCATTCTCAGAAAGAGGTGACAGTGAAGGGGTTAAATACCCCGTACACACACACACACACACACACACACACAACAAAGCGGAATGAATACGATGAATGTTTTTTTTTATTGAACATTTTTCAAATTCAATTTAAACGGAAAAAAATAATAAGAAAAAGGGCCACAAGATGGATTTATTTCTAATCAGAGAATATCAAAGGAAAAGATTAAAAGACTTGCATTTTTCAGTTGTTTTAAAGCCTTCTTGGTACACGAGTCAGAGATAGTCCCAAAGTAACTTTGTATTTCAGTAAAACATAGAAAAGTGGTTTCTGACCTGAGCATTTACATATCAATTTTTTGTATATAAAAAAAGATTGAGAAGGAATATTTTGTATTTGTGTAATTGTTCTTTTGTTCCCTCAAAAAAAAAAGAAAAAAAGAAAAAAAATCCTAACGTAGAGAAAATTCCTTATCAATGTTCTCAATAACAAATCGGGAAAAGTTTTCCCGCAATAATTTAGAAAAGCGCTATTCAATAAATTTCATTCCAGGGCCGGATTATTAAATCGAACAGTCGAGGTGGGCCGGTGGGTTTAAATAAACTAAGCTAAAGTAAACCCAAAAAAAGTATTGTATTTACTTGCCATGTGGTACCCAACAGAATGCAGACCATAATAAATAACATATTTACAGCTACAAATATATGAATTACACAATATCATGGCTATCGGTAAGAATTATTTTATTAATAATTATTATAGGCTTAAATTAAAATATCCTGTCATTGAGACTTAACCATAAAAAATGCCTAAAAAACAGAAAATAAAAAATGCCTAAACAGGTAAAAGTAAAAACTACACAATGAATTATATATTACTCAACCCCCTAATAAATCTAATGACTAACTGTGACAAAGGGATGGCAGTGTATGCCCTTTGTCTGTTTGCTTTAGAGCTTTTCGTTTGTTTCTCAGTATTTGGTGACTTTTTCTTGTCTGAGGTGCACATTAGACTGATAAAAAAACACCAAGAGATTTATTTCTTTATTTCTTTTATTTTGGTATTTACATAATCATTATTTTTATCCTCATTCGCAAAACTAACCTTCTGGGTTTCCGTCTTCAGGACGCGCGGCCTGCCTGAGAATTCTGGGTAGTGTAGGCATAGTCCATTTCTCAATGGGAGCAGGGGGTTATTTTTCATGTTTTATTGTGTTTATGTTCATTGTATGTAGAAATGTATTTGTTTATTATTCGTGTTATTTTCCTTGTATAATTAAGGTTGATGTATTTTGAATGTTATTTTCATTTCAAGTGTAGTGGTATGTAATAAGTGTGTGAACATTATTTAATTTCCCTACTACCGTGAAATGGTCGACCCTTTCAGTTTAAAAGAAAGTATTGTTTCTCTGTGAAAGCAGTTCTGGCTTTGTGTCCGACTGAAACGCTTCTTTGTGACGTCACGACAATATGGCGGCCTCCTTGAATCGCTTGCATCACGTTGCCCTGCACGTCTCAAACGTGGATAAAGTGGCTCAGAAGCTCGTCTCCCAGTTCCAGTTTAATTTGTTTGCGGCCAGACTGACGGACCGAGCGAAGCAGCTCGCGCTCCGCAGGGGATCGGCCGTGTTCGTGGTCAACGAGAGGCCGAGCGAGCCGGTGACCGAATCTCAGTCACGTGCCTGGAGTTCCGTGGCCGCTCGAGACCACCGGGACCTGAGATGTCTCTACGGGGCGCATGCGCACTACCCGGTGGACACCGTGAGTAACGTGTGTTTCAAGGTGGAGTGCGTGGAGCGCGCGTCGCGGGCGTTGCTGGATCAGGGTCTCTGCGAGCTCCTCCAGCCGCCCACCGAGGTCTGCGATGCCCGCGGGCGGGTCTGCTTTTCCGTGCTCCGGTCCCCCGTGGGGAATGTGTGCCACACGCTCATCGACTGCTCCCGGTACCGGGGTCTGTTCCTGCCGGGCTTCAGCGCCGTCGAGCCGGGCGCGCAGACCGCGGAGCACGCGCACTGTCCCATCAGCCACTTCGATCACATCACGTACTCGTGTCCCCGGGGCAGCACGGCACTCCTCACCCGCTGGTACCAGCAGAACTTCGGCTTCCGGAGGTTCTTCATCGACAGGTATCAGCAGCATCACAGTCTCCTGCCCACCCAGGGCTGAGTGACGTCACATGATATCTCTGTTAGGATTACAGCTGCAGATTACATGCAAATGTTATGGGTTTGATTCACAGGGAATGCAATGAACCGATCCAATGTTTATGCATTGAATGCATTGCACGTTTAAAGAGAACAGGAAAACTGTAGAGTTGCTATAGAGAGCCTAAGTCCCGCCCCTCCGCTTCCGGCTCATGGGACCTTATTTCGGAAAAAAATATGAATGGAAGTCAATGGCAAGTGACAACTTATTTTTTTATTCCGTCTGAACTGTGCCCTGAATTACACATTATGATGTTTGTCAATTTAAAAGATGATTCTCAAAGTCAAAAACGTCGCAGTTTGTCATACAACAGAAGAGTAACGTTTAGTTTTATGTGAAAATCGCTCTGTGAACTACATCTCCCGGGAAGAGAAACGAGATCCGCTGCTCGTGTGTGTGCAGTCTGGTACAAAACACTCAGGTAGGACGGCGTAACGTTACGATTATAACGTAAGACTGTAGAAACAATGACAGACAGCCTCAGTAAAGTTAGCTTCAGTCATTGAGAGAAAATGTGCGCCTTTGGGGTTTGTAGTCTTTGTAATTACGTATTTTCACAGTCTTATACCTCAACGCTTTTACATCAAACTGCGACTTTCTTTACTTTAAAATGTATCTTTTAAATTGACAAACATCATATGTGTAATTCAGGGCACAATTCAAACCAGATTAAAATATTTGTTGTCTCTCGCCATTGACTACCATTCAATATTTTTCCGAAATAAGGTCCCATGGTGGCCGACCAGAAGGGGAGGGGCTTAGGCTCTCTATGTTAAAGTCATGGGTTTGAGCATGAACTAACAACGTGCAGCTTGAATGCAGCGCTTTTGATCGGTGTGTCTGCCGAAGTGTTCGATGCCCTGTCTGTGCTCATGCGCCTCTCCCTACAGTGACGAGTCCGAGGAGGCGGGGTACGTGCTGCACCAGGATGAGATCGGGCTCCGGCTCAAAGTGATGGAGTCGGGAGTCGCTCCGCCCAGCACAGATGAGGATGAGGACGAGCCCGACTGCAAGTTTGTGTTTGGAGAGTCTCTTCCTCAGCAAGGCACAGTCACGCATCACACACACTTTACATCACACACACACAGATGTACGCAAATTTGTTCATTATTAGTTCATGTTAACTAATAAACCTTATTGTAAAGTGTTACCCATATCTTTAACTATTCTGTACTAATGTCTAAGTGAGCTTGAGTTCAGTCTTGCATTAGCGGTGTGTTTAATAAGTGTGTGTGTGTGTTTCAGGTAGTAATCAGATAGACTCGTTCCTGGATCAGCACGGAGGACCAGGAGTGCAACACATCGGGCTCTACACCCAGAACATCATCAGAACCGCACACACACTGAGACTCGCAGGAGTGCAGTTCTACTCTCCTCCAGCGGCGTACTACACTAAGGTGACGCACACACACACACACACACACACACACACACACACACACACACTGAGACTCGCAGGAGTGCAGTTCTACTCTCCTCCAGCGGCGTACTACACTAAGGTGACGCACACACACACACACACACACACTGAGACTCGCAGGTTTAATCTAAAATCTAATTTTCTGGGTTTTTTTTTTTTTTTTTTTTTAAAGAATAAGTGTAAAAATATGTTTTTGGAATCATCAGGATTCATTCATTGTTTGTTCAATTTTTTTTTTCTTTTCATTTTATAATGATAAAAGAATGTCAGTTGTTGCCAGTGATGATATTTGAATAATGATCAATAATCCATGTGCACACAGTGCTGTTGTAGCTCATAATGGTGTGTGTGTGTAGGTGGGAAAGCTGCAGGAGATCTTGGATGCGGGGCTCGATCCTCACACACTGAGTCAGTACGGGATTCTCCTGGACACTGATGTTCACACACACCGAGACAGCCGGACCACACAGAGTCAAAGGTACGACACACACACCACTGTCTGCTTCACTTACACCCAGAAGAGATTTTAATGGACCTTAAGAATTGATTCTATAGTCATGTGTGTTTGAATATATGTGCACAGGTTTATAATTCCCTACAAAACCATTCCTGAACAAACTACTTTATATATTATCTCAGCTAGACATGTGACAGTGTGTGTGTGTGTGTGTGTGTGTGTGTGCAGGCTCCTGCTCCAGGTGTTCACGAAGCCCTTGTTCGGGGAGAACTCCTGCTTCCTGGAGCTCATCGAGCGCAGAGGAGCCTCAGGCTTCGGCGAGGGGAACATCCGAGCGCTCTGGAGATCCGTGCAGGACGATGAGCGCCGGAACACACACACCGCTGAGATCTGACGCAACTCACACACACATCTGAATTACACTACAGTCTGCAGTGCGAGTGGGAACTTGTGTGTGAAATGCATGTGATTCTGTCTTAACTTTTACCATGATTGACTGTTACAGTCTTCAGTTCAGGGAGCTTTTATTATTATCAGTGTTTGTGATGTTCATGATGTGATATTATCAGTGTTTGTGATGTTCATGATGTGATATTATCAGTGTTTGTGATGTTCATGATGTGATATTAACAGTGTTTGTGATTATGATGTGATATTATCAGTGTTTGTGATGTGATATTAACAGTCTTTATGATGTTTTTATTCAGCAGAACTGAACCTGTACTGTAATACTGTGAACTGCTGTGATACTGTATGAACCCTGTGTTACAGTGACTGTAATATCAGCTGTACTGTTGATCTGTGTGTCCACGGACACCGGAAACACTCTGGAAAAAACACTACATTTTAATAAAATTTACTTAATTTTTCTTTGGCAAGTTTTTGCATGCATATTTAAGTGCATTTCACATGTGGAATAGAGTAAACTCTGCTTAACTGAAGTGAAAGTAACAAAGAAAATCGGTAAATTTAACTTGTTGAGTAATATCTATTCATTTGAAGTTTCCTTTGCAATACAATTCACTCAAACAATATAACATTGAATTAACCACACTTTAAAAGTATATGCTTTACTAAGAAACATCTAAGTTTCACCCTGTCTGTGAAACCAGGCCCTTTATTCTGGATTTAAGATTTGATAAAGAGTGGTTACTCAATATGGATTCTGAGGATTTGTGTGTGTGTGTCACATGTGGACTGTGACGCTATTCTCTTCTGGTAACACACTTTATTGCATTATTATCTCTAAAGAGATGTAGAGCTGTAACCGGGATCAGGTCTGGGACATTATAACCCACGAGTGTCAGAAACCACTGGTCTCACTGCAGGACCAATGAAAATGACCAAGACTCAGATCTACACTTTCCCTTATGCATCCATCTACGATTATCAAGTACACAATGTCTGTTGATATTTAAACAATTTATCAAAGTATCATACATATATTATTACTAACCAGATGTTGTGTGAACTCGTTCATAAACTTGAACAGATTAATTGAACAGAGGAAAACTTTCCGTGTCGTGTGTGTGTGTGTGTGTGTGTGTATTAGTTGTTGTAATGCGTAGTAATATTGTGTGACGGCTCGGGCGAGTCCATTCGGACGCGGGGGTGCAGCCTCTTCAGTTCAATATGAAATAGTTATTATATCCGCGTCTGCCCGCGTCAGATATCGTAAGTGATGTTTTTATACGTTTAAATACAGTTTTCTCTCGGTTGAAGGTGTTTAGAAGAGTGTTTGTTTGTGTTTTGTGCTGGGCTGTGGTTCCGTGTTCCCCCGCGCCTCTCCGTGAGTGTTCGGCCGCGGGATGAAGATGATCTGAAGGACCGTATTTACCGATCCGGCCCGCCGCTCGCTGTCCCGTGAGTATTTACCGACCCGACCCGCGGCTCGCTGTCCCGTGAGTATTTACCGTGAAATGACGGACTGAACTGCACTGTGTTTCCCGATGTTTCGCGGGCTCGCGAGTGCGTGAGTTTCCCGCGACGCGCGCGGACGTCAGTAGCTTTTGTTCCCCGAGCGCTGGGAAACACCGAACTAAAGTCAGTCAGCTTCTTTCAACGGTCATAATTACAAAAATAAACTTTACAAAACTCGAACTTACGATCAAAGTTAAAGCATAAACCATGTTCAGCTCGAACTGAGAACTGAAAACTCAAATAAACTCCAGAAACCTGCTGAAACTAAATATTTTTCCGTGTTTTAATAGTATTCAGTACTTTGGAGTATTCTGTGTAGTTAGAGAATGAAGTGTATTTTGATTTTGTTGTATATCTAGAATAAGTATACGAGTATTTTATATAATTGAAGAATTAAGTGTATTTGTATTTGATAAAATTCAGTATTTTTGAGTGTTCTCTAATTAAGAGTAGCTGTGTAACGTTAACGTTAGTTGCTAGTTGGAAAATGAAGTGTATTTTGTTAGTGTGGTAACGTTATTGTTTAGAGTATTAGCTAATTGAGTATTCTATATAATTGAAGTATTAAGTATATTTTGATATTGTAGTATTGTATAGAATGTAACTTAGTATATTAAGGGTATGTAGTATTTTATATAATTGGAGAACTGAGTGTATTTAGCTATTGTAGACTATCTGATTAAGTATTCTATGTAATTGAAGGATGAAGTGTACTTTAGTGTAGAATTGCAGTATTATTATCTGTAACTCGATTATGAAGTAGAGCAGGAGTGTGTTGATCTGGTTCGGCTTCTGATGGGCCGAATGCAGGAGGGTTTCACTTCAGGCCCGTGTGTGTTTCACAGCAGGGTTTCGGTTTCTGAAATTGAAGCTCCGTCGGCTGGTGTGTGTGTGTGTGTGTGTGTGTGTTTCTCACCTCTTGCCGTCATCTTCCGCCTGGCAAGCGTCCCGTGAGCTGTGTGTGTGTGTGTGTGTGTGTGTTTTACGGTGAACGACCAAACGAGCCAACACTCGAGTCTGCTTCATCTATCCAGCGCAGTTTACCGACACAGATGCTCCACATCAGTGATAACAGAGTGTGTGTAGGCTTTACAGCAGATCTAGAATAAAGTTAGATTTGATTAATTCACTTCCGTCGCAAAGATCATTAGTTATTAACTTATGTGTTATAGTCTTGGTCTCACTGAAAGTGTAGATTAGTTGTGTTTACAGAGTCCCAGTGTGTTTAGGTGAAGAGTTGGGTGGATCTGCTTGATAGACGCCATTGTTCGCCATCATCAGAAAGAACAGGTTTGACTGTTCCTGTGACATAAAAGAGGCTGATTTTGACCTGTACATAATTGTGTGTTTTGCAGATTCAGTGTTTAAATCCCCCGACGCTTGTGTGTTTTATCTGCTTCAGACAGATGTTGGTGCTTGTCTTGAGTTTGATCAGCTGAGAGGCCTTTGGACTTGTGCGATTGCGATTTTCTTGCACTGCGTGTGTTGTGATAACTAGGGCACATAATGCGTGCGGTCGCAGTGGAAGTTCCCATAGTGAATCACAAGACGCTCTTTATGAGTCCGCTGGTTTTCAGTTATCGCCAGTTCCATATTTTCTCTGCATGTTGACATCAGACTCAGAGGAAGCGCTTCATGAGATCATGAATCACCGGGGCGGACCGGCTGATCTGTGAACAGGCAACGGCTCTGGTTGAGCTGTATCCTAGTAAACCGGTTCAGTGTTAAATGTTCATTACACACACACACAGAAATCTTAAAAACATGATGCTTTCTGTGTGAAACAGACTGATTTGACTTAAATCATCTCCTTCATTGCAGCACTCAAATATTCACAATGCATTGTGGGAGATCTAAATCCAAGCCAAGTGTTTGAGATCAGAGTGAAAAACAGCCTAAAATTTGATTTAGAAAAAGCACGATATGGACTGTTTTCGTACTTTCACTTAACAGAAGAGAGCGTCGTGAACATTCTTCTAAACGTCTCTTTCTGCGCATGAAACCACATGATGTGAGGAAATAATAACGGCGCAGTCTTTTTAATCGCAGCTTATCACGCAGTTCTGATGTTATGACTCACAATTGCTGCTTTATCATGTAATACTGAGATAAAAAGTCACGATAAGCTTTTTTATTGTTTATTCTGTGTCAGGGAAACAAGTTAGTTTATACTTCATCACAAGTCATCATAAATACATAAAAAAATCCTTTAAAATTGAAAAAAGAGCATGGTGAACATTCTTCTAAACGTCCCTTTTTGTGTTTGAAACCACATGATGTGAGTCTCCTAAATAATGGGACAGTCATCCAATCATGTAGAGCAGTGTTGTACGGATGATTTGATAACGTTGTGTGTGTCGTTAGCTCATGTTCCTGAGCACCAGTGTTCCTGTAAGTGTGTGTGTGTGGAGAGCAGAGCCCATGAATGCTTCTTTGTGTTTCAGCGTCTCTCTCCGCTAGTTATTGCCTGGTAACACTTTAACCAGCGCTGCAGTGACATACGCCGTCCCGCAGGCCTGTGTTTGAGGTTTCTCCAATGAAAAGAAACCTGTCTGTCTTTTGTGTTTATGTTAAGCGGTCGGGCAGCTGCTTCTCGTGAATTGCGCCGCTATTGTGTAAGCTAACGGCTCGGTTTGGCAGTGTTAGCGTGTGCGATCGTCTGGCAGAGGAGCTGTGGTGCTCCACGGACTTTCAACTCTTGGCTCGCTCAGTTTGGCTTCACTTCTACATGTGTTTCACAACTGGATCTGTGCTGTTTCTGTTGCCACAGAGTTGGCTGGCCTTGTGGACGCGCCTAGTTGAGTTTGGTTTGGCCCGAGCGCGAGGTGGCGTCGGCTAGCAAAGCTCATATGACTAATTGATTCGCTGAAACTTCCCAAAGCCGTGAAACCCTCGGTGGAGTCGCTGCGGGTTTACCCTTCTCTGGAGGGGTTTCTATTCACGCTTTTGGTTTTGAGAAGATTAATGTTCAGAATGAGCTGGCGTCCGCTAGGCTAGCTACGATACTCTGTGTTGACGGTGTTCAGAAGCAACCGCCCACACCGTTGATTTGATTTGAGATTTTTGATTGACATCCCTCCTCTCTTCCATGTTGAATGGCTGAGGGCAGAAATATGCTAATGTTTTCCTCTGTCGTGGGCGGAGCATGAGTATTATGACATCATAGTGCTTAGAAAATCCAAACGGTTGAGAGTGTTTAGACTTTGTGAATGGATTTTCTTCATTGTATGGTCGCGTCCACACACTGCGAGTGCTAACACATATTTATATATATAATAGTGAATTTTGCATGCGATGAGCCCTTTAACGTAAACAACACGGCCAGTGATAGTGTGTTGTTTGTCCTCTAGAGGGCGCTCTCGCTCT